>JAOEHY010015332.1:11680-26972 GCA_025447955.1 Psilopsiagon aurifrons
AGGAAAAAAAAACCAACACAGCTCCACACCGGCTACCAAGAAGGAGAAAAACGACTGCTACTGCCGAACCCAGGACAGATTATTTTTTATGTATTTATTTTAGACTCTCTTGCTAATGTTTGGTGCTGTGGAAGTCTTCACTTTACATGAACAAATGTCTAAACTATCTGCTTTTCCTCCTTCTCATGCAGATTCTGAGGAATGACAGGTATCTATCAAGCCTCTGTGAAGGCCAAACAATTCTTGGTTCCCTAGAGCTCATTCCTCCCCCACATGATGTATTGCTTCTGGCTGAATCTAGACAATAGAAAAGGTCACCCTGCCCTACTGAGTGCTGCTTGAAGTGATGCCTTAGCTGTAGCCCTTCAACCTCAAAATCAACTGGAGAGTCAGAAACTATCTCCAGTGATGGGCCCTTTGCCCTGCGGAAAGTCAAACTTCATACAGTCAGAAAGACACTGCACAAAAAGTATGGTGTGATCTTTTTGGGTATACTCCTATTGCTGTTTACATCATGATCAACTTGTGAGGCTGAGTCCCTTTCCAAAGTGCTTGCTGCGACTACTGACCTGGGCAATAGAGTAGGGAAGAAAAAACTGTGGCCAAACACTAGTCCTGTAAAAGGTAGAATCTAACACTGGTAAAATGGACTAAGCTAAACAAGTGACAGCAGGTAAAAAACAGTATATGGGTGGAGTCCGAGAACACATGGGTGCTGCTTCCAAATAATCTCTATTATGCAGTCATCACTAATTGTAAAAGACACCTGACAACCCTGGAATATTCTTGTAGTATTTTAACTCCCTCTGGAAAATTGAGAAAAAACAGTGTCCAATCACTTCATAAGTACCCTGATCAAGAACAGGTTCAAGAGAGGCTTCTCTTCACTTTACAGACCACTTTGCCCTAACCAGTACAAACAAATGAGAAACTGGATGATGTCAGGCTTCAATAGAATAACTGTGGTTAAGATCATGTGGTTAAACCCACTACAAGAAATAACAGTTTAGAGAAGAGGGTTGCTGCCTGACAGCAGTGACTGACACCATCTCAGGTGCCCTTATCTGTGTCCTCACCTATGATGAAAACTATCCCCTGGAGAAAATGGAGAAATTGAAGCATCCAGGTGGATGACTGAGCTTTGAGAAAAGGCATGCCTCAAATATTAAATACGTGTATGCTTCTCCTGAACCCAGCCTTCTTGTAAAGATAGGAACAGAGGACAATGATCTTCAAAACCTGGTATTCCCATAACAATTCCCATAGAAATTAATGGATCACGGTCACTCCCAAAATGTAAAATACCTGTTGCGGCATATATGGAAAACACTTATGGGTCTCAAAATGACACTTCACCCTGAAAAATCTGCCAGCGGTGACTTTTGCTGAGTGAAGGATCAGATTTGGCTTCCTTACTTCCATTCCCTGCTCTTCCACCATACCAGGGCTGGAGCCATCTCTGCTTAACAAGAGGCTGATTAGGGATGTATGCACGCTAGAGGCAACAAAGGTCCAAAGCTGTGGAGGGTGCTTGGGTGAGAGATGAGGGAGCTGTGCAGTGAGACTTTGAGCTTGGTGTTGGCAGAGTAGGATCACATGGGGATAGGTTTTTTAAAGAATCTGGAGTAGAGGAAGCCTGGAAAGGTAAACTGCTGTTTAAAATCTGGCCCACAATGGAATATCTAGTTACATGGATAGTAAGAACAGAGCATACATGCTGTGCCATGGTGATAATAGATGGACAAAATAGCTGTGAGACCACCCATGTTGGTTGTGCTGCAGCTTAAAATGAAAACTACCTCAGGATTTGTTCCAGTGCATAGGAATAACACATCCTGATGAATTTTCAGCTACCTGCACTGTGTTTGCAGACTTTAAATCCCTTTTTACAGTATTTTAAATGACTGAAATATTTCTTTCAGACAAATAAGAAAATTTACTGCAAAAGACCATGTTCTGCTTAATCAGTTGTGCATTAAATTAAAGACCTCATGAATCTTTTTCAAGTTCACAACTAGAATGAACCGCAGGAAAAATGCCTTAGTCCCTAAAATCTGATGCGTCTTAACTTCAGATGTAATTATCAGAAATGTACATGACAAGGTAGAGAAGAAAATGTTATTATACATTTGTTTTTGCATGTTTCTCCCATTAATGATGCTCTTATGCAGCCCTTCCTATTGCCTACTTGGCCATTTTACCCCAAATTACTCCCAGTTTCCAGACGCCTCAGTAATACCCAACAGCTACTGTTTTGAATACCACGCTCTTAGAATAGATGTTTTTTAATCCCCTAGGTGCAAGAGAAGCTAGATTAACCCCTGTGAGAAGTATCATCCTTTAGTAAATAACTGTTGGTTTAAAGTCTGACATCTGGAAGGTCAGAAACTGGAGATAACTTTTTGCTGGGAACTGTGTCACTTACTGCAAGATGTAGAACAGCCCACACTATCCTTGCTCACATTATGGCATGGTAACGTCGAGAAACTAGATTTTAGATCATTGTTTTTAAATACTGTACACATATCACTTTCAATTATTCTTTTCTGAGCCCTGCTCAGTGCAGCTCATCCTGAGTCCTGTTTTAAGGCAGACTATAAGATATATCTAAAATTGGTGACAGGTTTGGGAAGACTTTTTTTCTGCTGTATGTGGCCTGTGAAGAATGTTTGTTGGGTGTGATGAGGATTGACTTACCGTCACCATATGATAGAGGCAACTTTAGTAAGGGTACTTAGCATCTGTTGAGTGTCTTACAATCATGAAATGAAGATTTTCTTAAAAATACAGTTTTTAGGGCAAGGAAAACTGTGAAGTTTCAGGGACTGGGAGCAGATGGGTGTGTTATCTGCTCACTAACTCGTCAGATAATGTCAGATGCCAGAACAGAGCAGGGCTTGGTTCTGGAAAGCTGGATTTCCCCCTAAAACTCATATGCTACTGGCCATTATAACCCAGAGCATGGCTTTGACTCCCCCATTGCTCCCTCTGGACCCCTCAAAATGTACTGACCACTTGCGGTGCTCAGGTGTTCTACCTGTTTATTGACAAGTAAAACTACTATTAAGACATAAAAAGCAAGTGTTAGATTACATGATAAAAGCTTGTCTACACATCCCCAAAACATCATGGAGCTACCTTGGCAGAAGGGGGACACCAAATAATACCCTGCCCTGGCTGCTTCTAACATCCTCATAGGAGTCACTAGCTCATCACAGGCTTATCTGCACAAACAGAGGGTCAAGGGCCCAAGATACAATGATGCTAGTGACTGGGGCACGGTGGTGTGCAAGTGAGTGTGTGGTCACTTGCAAGGATACAGGTGGGCAAGCAAGTGAGCAGGTGAAATGGCTTGGGAGTGAGGGAATAAGTGGGTCCTCATGGGCCAACTCTGGGGCTGAGAGCTTCTGCACGTGCCTAGTGGCAAGAGTCCAGTGGGGATGGCTGTGGGACCAGAGGTGGCTCTGGGTGTGCATGTGTGCACAGTGGGCTGCAACAGCTGCCACAGTGGGGTTGTGGTCGCAGGGTCCATGTGTCAAGTGTCAGCAACTGGAGAGACTGGGATCCAGGGGCAGCTACTGCACAGACTGAGAGTCTGAGCTCAGCTGCTGAGGGCGCATCCACTTGTGTGTATAAATATATATATATTTTTAGATATATGTGTATATATATATAAGCCTGTGTGTGTATATATATATATACATACACATATATATTCTCCTTAGTGAACCTCCATCCTCCTCAGCCAGAAATGGGAGCAGGAGAAAGAATGTCTGTGATCTGTGGGGATGGCCACGTACGTGTGTGCTGTATAGATGCACTCTGTGTGCATATGCCTACTGTGAATATCAGGCACACTGCTGGTTGGACTTGGGGACATGGAGCTACAGTAGCCTTGTCTGCTTTGTGTTGTCAAACCTGGCTTGATAAATTTTCCTCTAAGAGATGGAAATTATTGGATCTGTATCCATATCTACCTCCACCTTGCTGGTAGTGTTATCATTCATGACAGGTATAATGTTTTAATAAAGAAATCTGCATGCATTCTAAGCTATGATATGTAATAGGATACACAGTACATATGCACCCATGCACACGTCATCTAATCCTTCAGTAACAGCTAATGACATTGAATGTTTCAAGCTTTAAATATTCAACTTGATTTGTCTTTTAAATTGTAAGTATATCTTGAAGGACTAGTCCTTAGTGCTTAGTGAAAACACTGATGAACTGTGAGTCAGTAACTTCTCCAGAAAATACAATACTTTTATAAATACTACATACAGTAAGGCAGGAAGAAAGAATGACAGAATGCATATAAACAAATTATTTAATTGACTCATATATGCCTTCATGAATTTCACATGGCTACAACACCTCTGTGAACAAAAAAGTTACTTGAATGTAGCTCCAGTGTCTTTTCTTTTTCTTGATTACTCCGCCATTTTTCCAGTAAACTCAAAGTGATGAATGAACTTGTCAACATATGTGAAAGATAGTTACTTGTTAAAGAATTTTTAAAAAAAGTTCATTTAGAAAATGCTGTACACAGCTGCAAGGTTCAACTGAAATTGCTTTGACACTCACTCTAAGAAACTCTTGTTTGAAAAGGTATGCTTTTCATATCCATTATGTCCTTAAAGTATGGCATTTTAAGCATTATTTCAAGTTCCTTTGTGCATTTGCAAGGGTATAGAGATATTAAAGCAATTAAAATTAAAGCAGTTTGATATACCAAATCCATTATGCCCTTAAAGTATGGCCATATCCATTATGTCCTTAAAGCATGGCCATTTTAAGCATTATTTCAAGTTTCTTTGTGCATTTGCAAGGGTATAGAGATATTAAAGCAATTAAAATTAAAGCAGTTTGATATACCAAATGCGATTTAGCCTCATACTCTTCTGATACAAAGTCACAAAATAGCTCTTACCTATAACTACAGAAATTCTATGCAAGGAGAAACCTCTTAGGTGTGGATTTAAATGGTAAACATCGCTAAGTGGGTTATCACCATTCCAGCTCCTTCTAGGCAGCAAAACTCAAAATCAGGGAATAATTTTCCACACCTCTCTCTGGGGAGTTTCAGGAAAAATACAATCTAGCTTGTATTTAGTCTTTGTAGGAGATAAAAAAAAAAAAAAAAAAAAAAGGTTTTGCCTCAGACTCTCGGAAGGAAGAGACAGATACTTGAGAACAGCTTCATGAATTTGTCACCACATTTCTATTTCAACTAGATAAGCTGCATCTCAAAGACATCAAAGTAATTAGCTAATGAGGATCAGTCTTTGTAGGTGCAGATCTGCTGGCAGTTTAGGCAAACTTGAGTTTGAACTTGGCTTATTTGCTTCAAAAATTAATAGAAGGTGAGATGGAGAGGAGAGAAGGAGGATTCACACAGACCCTATTTTTCTCTTTTCTGCAAATCTGAGCTGAATCAGAAGACTTTTGGTATCTCTCAGGAAGGGATTAAAAGAAAACATTAAGCCTCTCTCAGGAAGGGATTAAAAGAAAACACTAAGCCTTCCCACTGAATTCAGTTTTGGTCCATGTGTGTGACTCCTCTTCAGCTGTCTGTGCCGACCATCACGTAAGGATGCTTTGACACATTCCTAAGCATACCCTTCTTCAGATAAGGGTAATTCTACTCACCTCATTTATGAATTATACAATATTCTTTTTCAAATCTGCGACACAACTGCAAATATCTTAACATTTGAATATTGTACAAACTCTAGTTCAAATGAAAGCAGATGTGATTATACAGCAACAGCATTCTTTTATCAAAAATTTATTTATGAAAGTTCTTTTTTCTTTTGTAACTTGTAAGACCTTTGCAAGGTGAGCATACCTAAATAAATCAAATTACTGAAGGAGATCTTTTGACTTATGAAGTTGCTTTGTGTCTTTTATACAGCATGCAAAACACACTAGTGCCCAGCTATTACAACCCAAGCAGCTTCTCTGCTGCTGGTGTTAAGGTCGAAACCACACTACAAGACACTACCTAGAACATGCCCTCTGCCAAGAAAACACAACATGATCAAGCAGCTGGCTCTTGCCTCATACACAGTGTGTAACCAAAGCATTCAAGCAAGGGTTAAGTTCATCACACATCCTGAAATGTACAGGTCCAGAAGAAGTCAGACACTGGTTGTTCCTTTTTTACAGCACCAAGTAAAATGAAAATTGAAAATAAAAATCACAGGGTGCAGTTTTTAGGGCATATATAATGTTTTCTTTAATAGCTACATTTGTAGATAAATATATGCAATGTAGATACCCTTTTGTGAAGAACAACACCAACCAGTTCATGAAAGTTGTCAGGTTTTTATTTATATGCCCTAGAGTTACAAATATATTTATGGAAATTAAGACCATCCTAAATATAAAGCAAAACATTTTCTGCTAAGAAAACAACAGTTTTTTGTTTCTTTTGTCTCGCTGATCCCCTGCCAGCTTTGGCTTTTGTTTAAATAAACATTAATTAATAAGCATTCAATAAGCATTGTATTACTTCAGTGATGCAACCACTGATGATGAGTAGAAACTTGCTCATGCAAAAGAAACTGAATCAGTAAACTGAGCTAAATTTTCTAATAAAGAATGAAGAAATTTGAAATAGCAGAATAACCATTTTTCTAGACATATTGGGGAATACTTGTAAATGGAAGTTCCAATTACATTAAATGTAAAATCATATTTCTCCTAGGTGATCAGATTAGTTCAATTTTATTCAGTTAATGTTGAGGATTTTTCTCCCCATATAAAATTTCTCCCAAAATAAAATTCAGTTAATGTTGAGGATTTTTCTCCCCATATAAAATAGAAGGCAGTTATTAGTTGCAGAGATTCAAATAATTCAATTTTCTGACAGAAATGGATTTAAAATTGCACCTTAAGTATTATTATAATGAACTTTGAAAGTGACAAAAATTTGCCAGTGCTCACACCTGTTGCAGTTTCAGAAATTTGGATCCAAAAAGCTGTGTGATACAGTGTGAGTAATGTTTGAACAGATGGATTTTCAGCTCCATAGCAATAGCTGGAAATCTGAGGCAGAGAAGGGCAGTGACATATTATTGTTCTCTCTCTATCAGCCTTAGTAACACCATCTGGCTTTCAATTACGGAACTGCAACAAAGCCTATTTTCTCTATCACCATCTGGTACTTTATAGTCAAGCAACAGAGTCACACGACAAATTTAACTGAAGGCTTTAAGAATCTCACCCATGGAACTTGCAAGGTAAACAGAAGCTGATGGGCTGCATATGAAATACTAAAATAATCAGTCTATGGATACAGGCGTTGGAACTTGATCAACTGCACCTGCAGGAAAGGAGAGACTAGGAACTAGCCTGGCTTTGGCCTGGCTCAACCAACGACCTCTCAGATGATTTCAGGGGACCACACAGCATCTGGATGTGGCCACCTTTGTTTGGAGGCTGTGAGAGATTGACAGGAATATGGCAGGACCGTTTACTTGCCATTTATGCCTTGGAATGTCCCCCAGGCTATTTAATTCGCTAACATAGCAGTCCTGCTAATTGGTAAAAGTGATGCTATTGTTCCTTCACACCCAAACTGTGAGGAGAAGACATCAGACTGACTTTGTTTATGGTATGACACAAGCCTTTGCCTTTCTGGTGTATGCAGCCGCTGTGCATAGGACTATTATGGAAGGTACTCATGGTTTTTGGAGAATTTCCAACGCTATGTGAAAAACCTCATGACAGCAGAAATGGTTCTGTGTTACAGAAACCGTTCTGAATGCATGAAACTTGTTAAAATTAATAGCTCAAATAATACTCAGAAGAATACTGCCAAAAAATGGATGCTCAATTCAATGCAAGTTTCAGGTATCACTGTGTGCTGATTTTGGCCGGCACAGAGTTAATTTTTTTCATAGTAGATAGTATATGGTTATGTTCTGGATTTGTGCTGAAAACAATGTTGATACTACAGAGACGTTTCTGTTGATGAGCAGTGCTTGCACAGAGTTAAGGCTTTTTTTTGCCTCTCACTACCATCACGTTTCCATTGTAATGGAAATACTTTTGAATTGTTGTAACCCATGATTTCAGTTGCATTTCATAGGAATTATGACAGCAGGAACCACGTGAACCACTGGCAGACAAGCCTCACAAGAAGCAGAGCAAGTGCAGCTGTCATTCAACCTCAGCTGGCTTTGGTGGCTAGTAACTCCATGCATCACACCACTTCTCCTGTCCTGATTGACCACCATAACAGATTGGTGCCCAAAGTCATGGACTAAATGAACTCAGTGGATATTTTGTGGACACTCTGAAGACATTTCATAGGAATGGTTCAAAGACTAACAAAATTCTGTCTGAGTATTATATCAAAAGATGAGAATGTTCATGATGGGTAACGAGGTTGTAGTGGACTGTGCACCACCTGAGCATGACGTAAGTGGGATGGAATACAGAGAGAAGAAGGTGTTGTGGCTGGGTTAATTTTCTTCATAGTAGCTAGCATGAGGCTATGTTTTGGATTTTTGCTGGAAACAGTACTCATAACTCAGGGATGTTTTAGCTACTGCTAAGCAGTGCTTAGACAGAGTCAAGGCCTTTTCTGTCTTTCACCACACCAACAAGGAGACTGGAGTTGCACAAGAAGCGGGGAAGGGACACAGCTGGGACAGGCAACCCCAACTGATCCAAGGGATATTCTGTACCATATGGCACCATGCTCAGCATATAAAACTGGGAGAAGCAGAAGAAAGGGGGGATATTCAGAGTGATGGGGTTTGTCATCCCAAGTCACCATTATGCATGCTGGAGCCCTCCTTTCCTGGAGGTGGCTGAACACCTACCTGTCTGACCATAGCAAGCGGTGAATGAATTCCTTGTTCTATTTTGCTTGTGTGTACAGCTTTTGCTTTACCTGTTAAGCTGCTTCTACTTCAGTCGAAGGCTTTTCTCACTTCCGCTCTTCCAGTTCTCTCACCACGATGACATGCAGGGAGGAAGAGGCTGTAGGGTTTTTGGCTGCTGACCAGGGTTATACCATAACACGCTGAAAATAAACTGCATTTATTCATTGCAGCATTTGCAAATTATTTATATGAGTTAGACTTGGGTATTTGTTTTCTGCCATCATACTTGAGACTTTCAAATAGTTGTTAGTTTATGTTCACAACCCACTTTCTTACATGCTGCTCATATTCTTCAAACTGCATACTTGTACCATAATTAAAGGCAGTAATAGGTTAACTAACAACTGTATCATGGTTTAAAAAGAAGCCAACTGAAGACATGGAATAAAAGTTGGAAGTAATGGTATACACCACCCACCTCAAGCCACCCACTTAAATTGCCCTTGCTACAACGAATGACAAATGATGTCACAGATTTTTTAATCCCTAGTCTGCCAATAAAACTATTACTTTTCCTGCTATACATATATGGCAAACACTAGAATTTCGGCAAAATTTGGTCTAAATAACATTTTATGGTTTAGAGCAGTTTTTGAACAGCAGTTATAGCCATACCCTGTTCTTTTGAAGAGTATTATTCCTCTGTAGCTGGCCTTTGAAATCACAGAGAGAAAATGCTAAGTTTGAAAATGCAGGTTAGGTTCACCTGTGAGACACTCCTATTGTACACTCCTATTGTAAATTAGACTCTCTTCGCGCTACTTGCATCATACTTCACAGAGAAATTGAAGTAAAGCAATAGTGAGTAAGAACCAGAAAACATTATTTTAAGAAAATTATAAGCTAGTTTCCTTTCAGCTAGCTTCCATTTGACTGTCATTTAAGAATAGGTCAGTGCTTTTCTCAAAGTCTTTCTAACTCCAACATTCCTCAAATAAAATGGAAGTACATAATGCCCCTTATGTCTATCATCCATAATTTAAGCAAGCGAACAGTGATGCGTCATACCTTTACTTCTTTGAGAGTCTGCATTTTCTATGGCCCTGCTTCTGGACAAATAAGAAGAATTCAGATAATTAAGAGCAGAAGACAATTTCTGTATAGACTGAGTTGGTCTTTCCAACTTTAATTTAAAAAAAAAAAAAAAAAAAAAAAAAAAAAAGCTTATTTTCCAGCTTTTGGGAACTGGTTATTTGGTAAATGAGTGATAGCTTTATATTGCCAGCCTTCCTACTGGTATTTAAGAGGAACTGTTTCTGTTCCAGAATTATTTGGTGTCCTCTAAAAAATTAAAGTAAAATATCTTAGTTGTAGTTTCTAAAGAGATGATTCACATTTGCTGAATAAAACAGGGACATGTCATAGTTGATTAAAAGCATAACATGGTGAAACATTTGCATCTGTGATGAAAAAAGCAGAACATTTATTGTGCCTGAACTTATTAACAGTAAGTAGTGGAATATACACATATGTTTTACAAAACTTCCTTCCTGAATGATGATTGGGGTAAGTGTGTTGCCCACCACACTGTTTACAACTAGGAGAGCTATGCAACACCAATGTACCCATGCTTGGATTTAGAGGATTTAACCACTGCTCACAGCTTTCACTCTACACTCAGAGAAACTGAAAATTAGGACTTTTAAAGAATGAAGTAGGGTCTCATTTAAATCCAACGATGGGCTTTTAACTCAAGAGAGCATTTATTAATTTAATTCAGACTGTTTCTCAAACCCCTTCTAATGGAGGGGGTGCATACGCAAAAGCAGTTGCACTAAGGTGGTGGTAGAGGATGATGAAAAATGGTGGCACTGTAAAAAGTATGAGATGGAAAAACAACATTTGACTTCAAATTTTTTTGTGTTCTTTTTTAATTTTGTATGATAAAAGTAGTCTTGGTATTTTTAAGCATTATTTTCATAAGAAATTGTAAATGATTATATGACTGTCATTTTTTAAAACATATTTTTAAAATGGTCAGAATTTGAAGATTTGAGTTTTTCCAGCATTCAAAGTACTTCTTTGAAACTTTGAACCATATGCTGATATGTGTATGTGGGTGCAAACCATTTTTCTCTTATTTTACTTTCTGTCTGTGACTGAGGTACACTCCATATTAAGGTCCAAATAATGATTCAGCATATAATTTCACTCTACCTAGATGCCAAATAATACACTGAAAACCAGGGCAAAGAAAACACAAGAGCACCATGGTGAGCCAAACTCTTCAGAGATTCATAATGCTAAGCAATTTTATAAATCTGAAAATCCTTGCTGTAGACACCCAAAACAATAGGAAATGCATTATAATTTGTTTGAATTATTCTCTACAGAAACCTCAGAGTGCTAGAATAGTGACTGGAGGAAATATTTACAATACAACTGAAAATAACAGAAGCATTTTTGATACATTTAGTATTTCTTGCTAAATGATCATTAAGATTACTTAATTTCATTTGTTTTGAAGAATACTGCAATCTTTGCTTACAGTACAGTTGAAGGTAAAATTAATTATGAATTGGAAACACATACTTATTCTTGTTTCTATAGGAAATACATTTTCAGAGTTAATTGCAAAGAAAGTATAGTTGAGATCTTCTTTTTCCCTCCTTTTCCAGAACTTCCAGGAAAAGGAAGTACAACACCCTTTCAAGGCCCTTTCCAATTAAAGAGTTAACAGTCTCTTTTAACAATGCTTTTACATTGTGATATGCACATAATTGCCAAGGAAGAAAAAAAAAAAAAAAAAAAAAAACAAAAACATTATTCTCATCAATCAACTTTTTCTATGAAGACCAGCAGTATGGAAACATTTGCCTTCTTGTTGTGCATTGTTGTTCCAGCCCTTCTGAAAGCCAAATACCCACAACTGAAAGGAAATGGAAAGCTTTTCAAGCTGCAGTCAAGCTTCTGTATCCTACTGCAGAAGAAGCTTCCTTTGTTATTCACAGAATATGTACAGGGCATTGTACTGGTCATCACAACTGAGGTTTGACTAATTAGGTGCAGGAGAGTTCTTACAATTTTCTAGTGCTTGATTGTTTGATGAAGTTCCCTTTGGTGATGTGCTCTCCTTGAGTTTCAGTCTCTACACGAATGCAAAGTTTAACAGACATTTATTTTTGTATTTTTGTATTATACAAACTTCACTTGTAGCATCTCTTTACTTCAAAAACAACCCCATGGGTACCCATGAGTACAGTGATAGCCTCAGTATTTTCCTGTTTCTATTTTTAGTCTGTAGTAATTCAGTCTCAATATAGCTATTCTGCTTTATCTTTCACTTAGAGAGCACTCACGAGGTGGTGGTATCCAGGAGAGACTCCCATTTATCTTTTTTGTCAGTACACTTCTTGGAGTAGATGGAGTACTTTATCTTGCTGTTTATAAACCTTCAGAAAAATTACACTTAACTGGCAAATTTTAGATCCTTCTATATGCAGTATAAAATTTCCATGGGGCATGAAAAGATCATTGTAATTTTCCCAGAACAGAGATCTCTCTGTATTAATAGCACTTGACAGAAACCACAGCAATGTTTTCTGGATTTTTTTTTTAAATTATTATTATTATTTTTAAACTAACTACAGCTCACCTGCTGGGCCCCAGTAGTAACTAACAGCTTTGGGTACCAAACTTCAGACTACTTGTAGGAACACTGCACCATGTGGTCAGCACTTTCTAAAAATCAATTAACTTGAAAAAGCCAATGGGTCAATTGCTTTTGAATTCACATAATAGGTTCACAATCGGGAGTTCATTTTATGAAAATAGTTTTACTAGGTATTGCTTATTTCCGGTTTTCTTCAGTCTTTGCAGGAACTCTTGGTCCTTTTATTATGGGCTGCTCCTTCCTAATGTTTGTTTTTAATTCTAAGATACTCTATATAAAATAGGATAAGCCATAGTTCTTCTCTGTGGATAAATTCTACGGCATGTGATTCTGGATTAGCAGTGCTTCCTTTTATTGATGAGTGCATTACATGTATTACAGCACCACCTGACACAGAACCAAGGTCAAGATACTGCTCTTCAGCTTTGTATTTATTAGTGGCTAAAGGTAGCTAGTTGCTTGTCATGATTTAAACCCAGCCAGCAACTAAGTACCACATAGCCACTCAACTCACGCTCCCTTTCCTGCCTATCTTAACCTGGCCAGGATCTGGAGGAGAATTGGAAGAATTTTAAATCCATTGGTTGATATAAGAACATTTTAATAACTAAAGTACAATGTAATACTAACACTAAGCAAAATAACAGGGAAAGAGATACAAAACTAAAGGGCAAAAGAAAAAAAAAAAAAAGCCCCAGCAACAGTGATGCATGATACAGTTGCTCACCACTTGCTGACTGATGCCCTGCATGTCCCTGAGCAGCAATCTGCCCTTTTGAGTAACTCCCCGCAGTTTATATGCTGGGTGTGATGTCCCATGGTATGGGATATCCCTTTGGCTAGTTTGGTAGTCAGATGTCCAGTCTCCGCTCCTTCTCGGCTTCTTGTGCCCCTCCTCACTAGCAGAGCATGAGAGACTGATCAGGGTGAGTGCTATTGCATAGCAACTAAAACATCCAGGTGTTAACCAGCATTACTCTCAGACTAAAGTGAAAACAGAGCACTGTACCAGCTACCAGGAAGAAAATTAACTCTACACCAGCTGATACCAGGACACTGCTCTTCTTTGGTATTAGCACCCTCGCTTGGGTGGCTTATGCCAGAGGTGGAGAGAAAAGAAAACAGGAAGTCTTGCTGACACTGAGATGAATACAGATGCTGACTACACAAGCTGAAGGGAAAAGCTTCTGCTATGCATCTCTTTAGCATGGCTATCAAGGCTACTGCTTGGGATACTTTTTGAAAAACAAGAAAAAAAACCAGAAACAAACCTTGGGCAAAACATTCTAGTAAAAGTACAAGGGGCTACGATTCATTTGTTAGCTTTTGTTATTCAGAGTCTTCCATCGTGAACAAAACTTGTGCCGGGGTTTTGAAAAATGCAGTTATATGTATTTTCATTTACCTCTTACACTGCCATGTAAGCAAAAAGCTATGCAAACCACATACACAAATGCTTGTACATGTGCAGGAGAGTGCCAAAAAAACTGAGCCACTCAGTTATCATTCAATTACTTGTAACTTTCATATCAGCACTCCTACTGCTAACAGAAATTCCTTAAGTGTGCTTTTTTTTTTTCATCAGCTCTGTAGCATATAGGCTTCAGAGGACTGCAGGCTTCAGCCAGGTTTCATGGACAGGGAAGAGATTTGCTGCTCTTCAGTAAAGTAAAAAGAAATGAAAGATCATTCTTTGAATCATCCTAGGGAACTGGCACTGCTGCTCCTGAATTACTCAATACAAACCTGACGCTATACATCTTCCACTGAAAAATGTGTTAAATGCAACTATTTCGAAGTGTGCCGAGGACAGAAAGTGGTGTACTGAGCTCCAGAAACGACGCAGCCCTGACTTCTGAGAACTCAGGAAGGAACAAGAGCACAACAGCTCTTCCAGCATCAGGCATGAGCCAAGCAGGCGGCCACAAAGCTGGAGACGCCCTCACACCACAATACCTGCTCTGACGCGGCCGCCTGCTCAACACAGGGCAGCGGGCGACGGCCGGGGCCTCGGGCCGCCGCATCCGCGCCGCGCCCCTCCGAGGAGGCGGTACTGCCTTGCTCAGCCGGACGCTGCCCTCCTTTCTCCTCTTCCCTTTCCATGACAATGCCCGGCGCTGCACCGAGGTGCCGTCAGGGAGGGCAGACAGACGGTCTTAGTGCGGAGCCCCACCAGCCCCGAACACACAACCTCCTCTCCCGCCCCCGGCCGGAAATGTCCGCCCCACCGTGAGGGTCTTAAACCTCCTCCTCCGCTCCCAGACGACCCCCACCCTCCCCACCAAATCGCAGCACCCCACGGCTGCCCGGGTGGTTCCGAGTTCCCGGCACAGCGCGGAGGTGCCAGCCCGGTCCCAGGGTGAGAAGGAACAGGAGTGAGGGCACCGGTGAGGGTGGGGGGATCGACAGCGCCGCAGCCCACACGGGGGAGGAGGACAGAGACACGCGGGGGGCCCGGCGGGAGCCGCGCGCGCGCGCACGCCCCCTCCTCACTGCGCTGGAGGGCGAGCTGCCGGCCAGCGGCTGGCCACGGTGAACGGGGAGCAGCGGCCCTCCAGTGATCGGGGATGTAGGCGCGGACGCCCTCTTTCCCGCACACTGCGCTGCCTCCCCGAGGTGCCGGCACCGGCTCGTTGGGACTTGCCGGTGTGTGAGCCGCCGCGCGGAAGAAGCTGTACAGCGCCTGACAGAGACGCCCCCCCCACCGCCCGCCCTCACCTCGAGCTGGCGTTGCCTCCCCGCGCTGCCGGCGCTGCCGCCTCGGCCGCCGCTAGCCCGC
>JAOEHY010015337.1:0-12761 GCA_025447955.1 Psilopsiagon aurifrons
GTGTGACGTGTCCCTGCCCATGGCAGGGGGGTTGGAACTAGAAGATCTTAAGGTCCTTTCCAACCCTAACTATTCTACCTTTATTTACCTGAGAAAAACTCAGCAGTAGTTTTAAAAATTGTGTAAGAATATTTCAAGTAAGCACAGAACATGCTTCCTCTGAACATCTGGAAAGTCACATGCATGGAGTGAAGAACAGCACATATGATTTCAGTTCTAATGTTAACAAATATTTTAACTTCATCTTCAGAAAAGCTTAATTCTGCCAGCTTTTTATTATATGTTATTCAGATTAACTGAACTGGAGAGAATTTATTTGGACAACCAAATCCACATACACTAGCCGCACCCAATTTGATATAAATATATATATATACAAATATACACACACCTCATAGCAGCATTCCAGTATCTGAAGGGGGCCTATAGGGATGCTGGGGATGGACTCTTCATTAGGGACTGTAGTGATAGGACAAGGAGTAATGGGTTCAAACTTAAACAGGGGAAGTTTAGATTCAATATAAGGAATAAATTCTTTACTGTAAGGGTGGTGAGGCACTGGAATGGGTTGCCCAGGGAAGCTATGAATGCTCCATCCCTGACAGTGTTCAAGGCCAGGTTGGACATAGCCTTGGGTGGCATGGTTTAGTGGGAGGTGTCCCTGCCGGTGGCAGGGGTGTTGGAACTAGATGATCTTAAGGTCCTTTCTAACCTTAACTGTTCTACGATTCTATGATGTTGAGTACACATGGGACTGGGTAATTTATCCTGAGTATTTTTTCAATCCAATTCTGATGCCATAAATTGTAGCGTAACATTCACGGGAAATCCCATCATAAGGACTCAGATGTGTGACAAAAAATGTTGAGAACAATGCTGCTGCTTTATTAATTCATTTTGCAGTGACTTATTTGATCTACAAGCCTCTAAATAATTTACATTTTCTTTACATAACTGCTTTTAACTGGAGAGAAGAAAAGCGTATGGGTAAGAAAGTTTGTTGCTGTTATATCCTAGTAATAGTTTAATGCTGCTTACAATATATACAATTAATCTCTGAAAGGTACACATTAGATTTTCCAAGGAATAAGCTGTTTCTACAAAAAACGACAGCAAAATTTTTTTTTTTCATGCTCCCAAATTCAGCCAAGACCTCAATGTCCAAATATCTACTGATGCTTTCCAGTGTCAAAGAGTGCAGTACAAGACAAGGCTTATGCTTGTATGTATACCAGACACAGTATGCCTATAAAGGTCATAATTTTTGACTGTTGAAAATTACATTTTTCCTGGCTTACTTGACCTAATGCTTCAGATCGATCATAACATATTGAGAACAGTGGACTTGTACTAATTGTTTGCTTCCATTTGTTGTCAGCCTAGGCTTTAATGAAAATAAGTGACAAAGCATGAATTTTCTCACAGCAATTTCAGGCAGCAAAACCAACCCAAACCAAAGAACACCTCCTTACCTCCAGAGAGCCTATTGTTGAACCATTCATGTGGTTCCAGAATATGATTTTGCATTTGGGTCCCGTAAGGGAGATGACTGGGGTAACAATGTCAGCTATGTCACCAAATTCTCCATTTGAGCTGTCTGCAAAGAGATACCAGCCTTCTGCAGTACACCTGCTCAGGGAGAAAAGATTTTCTTTATTGAAACAAAACATTTCATCATAACTAAGTTCCAGTTAGAGTTAAAATGGTAATATTTCCTTATACAGATAATAGTGTCTTCTGCCTGAGTATCCATGCAGCAAGAATCCCAAAAAGCCCTTGAAGAGGCAGCTGGTATTTTTATATTAGCAAAACAAAATGCAGAGCTGTAGTCAGCCTCTACCCACAGGATCACATAGATGAGGGCTTGAGGGGCTCTGGGTTTCTCTCTGACACCACCTCTTTCCTCAGGGTCACCAGAGGGTTTGATCCTTGCTTGAAGTCAAGAAAATGCAAGATACTGGGTGAAATTCTTGCTGCTGGGAAAGATGGGGCTGGCTTTGCAGTAAGCATCAGATTCTGAGTGTACACAGAGACCAGAGGTACAGCTGTAGTGTTTTGAGTATCTAAGATTTGGTTCCTTGCTTTCCAGAATAAGAAGCAGTTGTTGACCAAAGACAAGATTCAGTTCTCTTCAGTGGAGCAGCTACATGCTCAGTGCTTCTCAAAGAACTTTTCCATCAAGGGCTTACAAACCTGCAGATGGGACCTACATTTTTAAAAGGGCACTGGTATTAGTTTTTCCCTGCTCTTCTGTTTTCCTGCTTGGCCAAGCTCTGAGCAATTATTCTGTAAAGCTGTACCCACTGCAACTGGGAGAAGACAGCGACCCTGCCCAGCAAGCACTACCAAGAGAAAAGCGGGGTGCCCAGGGGGTGTTCATAAACTGAAAGTCCTGATGAAGGGATAGGGGCAAGATTCCAATGTTACAGGTTCAAGAATTCTTTTTTCTCCCACCAGCCTTTCCGAAGTTTTTATACTTAGAGAAGACTGAAGGACTAAAAGATTTTGATGCCTCTGGAAACAATTGGTTTTGATGCAGCCTTTGCTGCAGTAACCCTGAAATAATAAACAAATATTTAAAAGCTACTCTTTCAGTAATACAAAGTTACTTTGAAACCCTGTAAGAAAATTGTTTCTTTAAAACATGTCGTAACTTTTTTTAAAATATCTTCATTATTTATCTAGATACATTTTCCCTCAGGCTGTGGTACCTCTACTGAGCACAACATGTATTGATCTGTGTCACAAAGTAACTATGAATTTAGCACATACAGGTTTATCACTTCAAAGTCACAACAAAACTAATATTTACATTTTCTGTATTGATTCGGAGAACCCTCCTTGACTCAGTATAGGATAATTTGTACTCTATAATCACCAGATAATTTCAACATGTATTATTCAAGACCTATCATGTACTGAGGTTGAGAAACTTAATTCCACTGTATAATTCAGTGACTTTAAGAATGGCACATTCTCTTTACTATAGTACATAATACAAAGTAATCTAGAAACAGGCATTCTCTGTATTCACGCAGCAGTTTCCTCTGAGGATCTGAAGTCCTTTAATTCACCCATCCTTAGAATCACGTATGCAGTAACTTGTTTCTAACATGACCAGTGACAGACTGGTAGACTGCAAACAGCCTGACCTTCCTTTTGCCCAGAGAAAAGAATTTCATTGGCTATCTCCTTATTCTTCCAGTAACCTGTGATTGATCTTAAGGCTATATTTAAACGAAAATGATTTTCCATTTCTTTTGTAATGTTTAAGACTGTTAAATTGTTGCTTCAGAAGAAAATTAAAAAGTAGTGATAGACATTGACACAAAACAGCCCTTCAAAAATCCTTGCAAACCAGTGGCAGATTCATTGATTGTTAGGCAGAATACTGCTTCTGCCCTCCCTGGTGTCACACCAGAGAACAAGGATTAAAAAGGAAACAGCTATAGCCTTGAGAAGCTACATAATATATTTTGTTAGATGAAAATAAGAATTCTAGTAGTTATAAAACTTTTTGGCAGAGAAATCCCAGACTGTTTCCTTCAACAGGGCAAAGTGTCCCTCTAACAATTCCAGAAGTGAGAAGTGAGGAAAGAGCTCCTGTTAGTTAATTAGGCACAGTTCAATCCTGTAATCATACTCCTCTTAGAGATTTTCCCAAAACTTATCTAGCCTGCAATATTGGAGGAATCATTGTAACTGTAGGTATTGGTAAGGATTTATATGTAAAATATCTGCAAATGTCAAAAGGCAGAGAACTTAATAATTCCCATTGTTTGTCTTTAGCTAGGGAAGACGATTATCAGCTGTAAACAATTAATGCCATTTTTTTTTATCTGAAGTGAAGCACTAAAAGATCCTATAAAATGAAGGAACTTATGCATGAAAAGAAAACATTTTGCAGATCATTTTTTTACATGTTAATTAGAAAGCATGAAGAACTTGAGCTTCATAATTGAAAAAACTACTTCTACACAAAAAAATCAGTAGTTAGTGGGATGGGATGCCTATGTACGTAGCTTTAGGTAGAAATCAAATGCATGCAGGAAAACAGTAGTCATGATCAGTTACCATTTCTACTACCACTCATAAAAGAGAAGTAACCATTCAGCCGAATGATAATCTTCCTTTCTTATAAAAGAAATGCTCGCAGTTTATAATTGTTTTGGTTGGTTTGGTTTTTTTTTTTTTTTTTTTCTTTCTAAGCCACATACAAGTAGATGTTTGTCAAGGAGGAAAAATAAGTTTCAAAAATGCATCTTAAGATGTGGTTCAGACCTTCATCTGGTGTAGCTCAGACATGTAGCAGGTGAAATCACTGAGGACTGTTGGTAAAGCCAACAGGGACTGACATGAGTCCAGTGGGATTCTAGGGGGAAGAGTAACAATCTGGGGAAATCTGGATCTTGTCCACAAACTTCTTTTCATTCAGAAGCAAATGAGAAAAGTATGGCTAATGCTTTCCTTTTATCACTCACTCTCCTGGCAATTCAGACATCTTTGTATTTAACTGCATTCATTTACATCATCCTTGAGACAGTGGCATTAATACATGGAAGTGAATAACTGCAAAGAATAATCCCCCCCAAAAGTAATACATATGCAAGACTTAGTACAATTAGGTGAAAATAATCCCAAAATAAAGGTCAAGGGAGGGGATCCTCCCTCTCTATTCCACTGTTGTGACCCCACCTGAGGTACTGCATTCAGCTTTAGGACTCTCAACATAATAAGTATATGCATCAGTTGAATTGAGTTCAGAGGAGGGATTTGAAGACAATTACAGGGCTGGAGCATCTCTTCTATGAAGAAAAATTGAGAGAGCTAGGCTTTTTCAGACTGAAGAGAAGGCTCAGGAGAGACATGAGAACAGCCTTCCAGTGCCTAAAGTGGACTACAAGGAATTCAGAGAGGAACTGTTTACAAGGTCATATAGTGACATCTTTGCTCTTTGTGTGATCCTCAGCCAAAGTAGCAGTTTCTTCATTGCACAACTGCATCATCTGACCTCTCCCGAAATTCCTTTCTTCCTTATTTCATAAAAGTACTTCCCTCACACTCGTTTTTTTTTTTAATGAGGCCTGAAGAAGTTGATAGTAACAAGTAAAACAAGGCGCTGTTCAACATGTATAAGACTGAATAAATCTGGCTATGTAGATCTCATGTAAATGATGCAGTTCAGCAGAATACATGCAGGCTGCCCTGCCAATACCTGCAAGATCTGAGGCTTATTTGGAAAATTATCCAATGGAAAACTTTTAGTTGACAGCTACAATGTTTGTCATTAAAATTTTCGCATTCACCTTTCGAAAATAATTAATTTTACCTCTCTACTGCAAGCATTCCCTATAAGAGGCATTCCTGCATCAGAACAATAACCCAAATTAATTTCAGAGGGAAATTCACAAAATTTAATGGGTATAAGAATTTCAACATAAGCAAATGAGGTACATTGCTGTACATGACTTTCTTAATAGCTTCATATTTCAAGTACCATTTAAAATGTAGCTTGCAAGGAATGGCCATTCACAAAAGAATCTTCACTATATTTCTGCCTTCAAAGCATTCAGCACACAGGGAACTGAATATAATAAATGGAAGTAAGTATTGAGGTTAAAGATAAGATGTATTAAAAAGAAAAAAGTTAGAGACCTATCAAAAAAATTAGGCTGAGCTTTAATCTGGTAGTGTTATCAAGTGAAGTTTCTGATTCATTTCACAGTAGTAATTGTTTATTATTGTAACATCTGACAGTAAATAAAAAGATGCCCAGCTGAACTTTTCCATACAGAGTTCAAGATCAAATTTAATTATTTGCTGAACATCTCTCATTTTTTAAAGTGTTAATTCATCTATATACCTCCTACAAATTGTAGGAGAATCACTCATAAAGCACTTTGGTGGATTTCTAAAATACCCTTTGTTGTTCATTTAGAGTGAAAACTAAATCTGGGTAGGAAACAAACAGCTCCATTTCATTAAAGAATTCTGATTTCCTTCCACATCTCAGCAATAATGACAAAACAGAACAGACAAAGATGCAAATCAAAGAAGGAAATTTCAGTTTCCTTACAGGGATAAACATCTCACAACATACTGAAATTCGAAATTCAAAACTCAGCAGCTCACATATTCCTTTCCATTTTTCCTGGAGATCTATTTCCACAATCACTGTGCAGAATCCATACAGCAAATCAGAGCCCCATGGACATATTGGACCTATTACACATTTAAGCATTATTCTTCTGTTCTCCAACACCATCTCTCCAGGCCCTACTAAATCAGTGACCTGCTGTCAGTCCGGACTGGTTTCTGTACAGAGAGAAACCCCAAACCAGTGGTCAAAAACCATTAGGGTAACTAGATAACATCCAAAAGAAGCATTCTCCTAATCGAAGTGGAAGGGCTGTGGGATACTAGACATATCAGGAAAATGTGGGCCTATCAAAGTTTAAGCTGATGGTTTGAATGAGAAAAGGCAGTGGTTTTAGTCTGCATTTATTATATATCCACGTGCATCCTTTATCAGGGTAGTGGGGCTGGGGGAGCTCAGTTTCTTCTCTACCTATTCCATTTCCTCCAAGAATAGCTGACAAGTTTTGCCCAAATTAAGATATACACAGGATCTTTTAGTTTTAGGTTAGCTAGGATTTCCTAGTTAAACAACATTTAATCAAAAGACTTCTGCGAAAATTGCCAGATTGTTTCATTAGCTAAGAAGGAGCTAAATTCTCCTTTTTTCCTAGCAACCATATTTATGAGAAAATATTTATATTGATGTCATTTTTTTTCTTGTACTATGTCATCAGTGTATAGTGTTGGTATTTTAAGGTCTTACATATCTGACACAAGATGGTTGTAAACTGTGATACTTGAACCTTTCTATCATGCTAGTTTCATTTTATGTTGAATCCTATTATTTCTTGTTTACAGTGTCAGAAAACAGATAATATGAAAGTAGTGGCAAAAATCTAAGTAGGTATAAAAGAAAAAATATGTTTCAAATATATTTAAGTGATGCTAACATTTCTTATTTTCCAGCATTGGCAACAAAGGTTTCAATAGAAATATAAAGCATCCAGAAGTTATTGTCACAGTATTCCTAAGAAAACTGTCAAAGACACAAGGAAGGCTTAATCTTAATATTTGTATGTGTCCACATAGAATCCAATATAACATCAATATGTTAACCATAAAATAGGAAATCCAGGTACACACTCTGCCCATAGCACTGTTTACTTGAAATTGGGCTTTAAGGTGAGAAACTGCTGAAAGGTGGGAAGAAGCAATACAGGAATATTACAGAAAGTATTATAAGAAATAAGCCTTCTATTAAAAAAAAAAAAAAAAAAAGGCAATCTCTTAACAGTTCCCAGTTCCCTCAGCACTACATCTGCCTCTAGAACTCACAAAATGATGTTTATAAAATTCAGAAGTGAAAGACACTTTAATATACAAGCACTCATTCAAGAAAAAATATTATCACTTCTTTTATGCTCTAGATAAGAGCTACTTGATGCACTGCCCATTATTTCAGCACTAAGGCATCACTTTCTATAGGAAGGAAAGTGTAGTCTGTGGACAGTGGCCAAGGTTTTACTCAAGATGTATAATGGTTGTGAATCTGAAGGAAATGTGGCAGAGCACACTTCTTCAGGAAGCAGGAGAAGTTTTATGTGGAGAAAGGAGAATAAGAAAAAATTATCTTGTTTCTTTAGTATCTATATTTGCTAGGTGTTTAGTGCCCATACCAGAAATAGTTTGACTAGTTATTCTTCTGTAGATAACATAAGATGGCCTATTACAAATCATAACATATGAACAGATATCATAACATATGAACAGTCCATCTTGCAGTGACTTGCACATAACATAGTCATTGGCTTCAAAAGGGTTCTTTCCTGAATCAATAATTGTATCTGGGAAGATGACATTGCAGAAAAAATAACCTGTATGCAAAATTAAAATGTTGTAAAATTCATAACTTTCATTAATCTTACAGGACAATAAAAACCTAATTAGTTCTACTATGTATCAGAGAAAGATCTCCTCCATTGAACACTTCCAACCGCTTAAATATTAATAGGTTTTAAATAGTCAATAAATCTGCATTTAACAACCAAAAAAAACCAAAAAAACCCCCCAAAACCAACCAAAAGCTAGCAATCAACGAACAAAAACCCCATGAAGAATGCAGATCTTCACTGACAGCAATATGTGGTAGATTTAATTTCAAACAGTAATAATTCCAAAAAGAGTAAATTCTTTTACTGTGATTTAAAACGTAGTTTTATCTAGTAACCTGCCACATCCAGTAATATTTAACATTAATGTATATTAAACTCAGTCTCAAAAAGCTGATGCCATAACAAAGCAGACGTGAATTTTTTTGTAAGTCTGCTTTCTGAAAAGACAGAAAAGAGATATTTCCTACTGTAGAATCCATCTCCTAGCTGCGTTTGAAGAAAACTGTAAATTGATGGATGCACACAGAGCTAGCTCTTTACACAGTTCTAGAGACAGAATTTTCTGTCTTGAGCATCCAAACTTTGACATACAAATACAGGATTAAGCTTTAATGGTAAATTCAAACCTAACAGAAGGAAGGACAATTAATGCACCAAAGCACAAGCCACATACTAAGGCCTATAATTGACACCAAGATTAGAAAGATGCTCCAAAGAAAATCACCACAGGTATAAGAAGGAATTCTTGCACTGAATCAAAGTGTGTTATGTTTATCATCAGACTCCACGTGTCAGAAATGAAAGTATGTGGTTTAATGGTTCAATAAATAAAATTAAATTTTTGTTCATTATTGTTACCCTATTTCTCTAGATGCCCTCAAGTCTTTCTTCTGATGAAATCTACACTTGTTCAACTCAAGAACTGCACATACAGAAGCACAATACACATCAGAGCCTGTGATAGATACAGTGTAACATCCTAATTGAATCCTCTTTACCAGGCTGAAGTATCCCTATCCTTCCATTTTCCATTGTCTTTAAAAGTACTATGAGCATCTTAAGAGACAGCTGTGAAGTCTACGAGGCTTACTGCTACGTGCTTCACTTCATTGTGAATGAAGCTCTCAAGGAAGATCAATAGATATACTCACGCATTTGTCTAAAGTAATGCTATTGAGAACAGATCTGCAGAGAATAAAAGCATTTCATAAAGCTCATACATTCCCTCCACTTCTATGTATGTGTAATCACCTATAGTATCTAGGGCATCATTTATACCTTCCAGGTCAAAAAGGCTCTTAAATTGCTTGATCTCATTGCTGTTAATTTCAGTTTCTTCAAGCAATTCCAGCACAGCCTAAGCAGAGTAAGACAAAGTCCAGCATAAATACACAGAAGTGAAATATGTCAAACTCTTCAGATACTTATCCATATTAAATGGCAGACAAAGAACTGGTGCACTGAGTATTTCTTTTGGTGTATTGCAATGGGTCTTGATTTGCACCTTCAGGAACGTATTTTGTCTCAGGAGAATTTTTTTTTTTTATCCTTTTGGTTGGAATAATTGGAGACAGATTTTGTTAACGTATGCCAGTCCTTTAAAAATTATTCCATATATTATAAGCACATTTAAGGAGGTTTGGGGATTATCTCTACAAAGTAGAGATTTTGATTATATGATGAAAAATTTGAGATTTGTTTTTAAAGAAATTCATGGGAGAAAAAAGGGATATGTTAATTCTATTGCTTTGTTAATTAATATATGTTGTTAAAAGTTCCATACATAATCCTGCATGTTTTATTTTAATAAGCAAACTCACCGGATTTCAGTGTCTCTCATTTAACTCTATGGATATTTGTGGAAAATGTGTGAGAAAAAAAAAACAACAAAATGTTGCAGGAGTTTAATTCCACAAGACTGCTGCTCTGCATCTCCTGCTGAAATTTGGAAGCACCATGCTCCCATTCTCTTCTGTAAGGCAATACACAAAGGGAATGGAAAAAAACAGTACAACCAAATCACATCTCATGTGAAACATCACAATATATTTCAGTTTTGCTTGAAAACTGCAATCTCTATGGATCATTTACTTTCTCTTTTCATCAGTCCTTTTTCATTGTACTCTTGAATTAAACCCTGAAACTATGTTTGACAAACAGTAACACAACTTCAGGTATCACTGTGCAGTGCAAATCTGAAGTGGAAAGGCTGTGAGAAGACTTAATAAGCACACGTACAGTGCTGGTGTTGGCTAATACATAACAAACAACGGTGAAGGAAAGACTTGACAGTAAATTTATCATAACTAGTTGAACTTTTTTATGAAACACACTTCCTTTATATATAAAATGTGGGCACCTTGAATGCTTTAATTCTTTTTTACTATTTTTTTTTTTGTAAAAGTATACAGTGATTTTAATGAAGTATATAGTGAAATCAATATATTGAGCTAATTCTTTTATAGTGATAGAAATATATGCTGAGTAAATGCAATATAATCTCATTTTAAGCTAGCAGCAATATAGCAAAGAGTGTTGCAGATGTTTTAATTTAAAGCCCATTTTTACACTCTGTGGACTAATGTCACAGACAGTAAACATGCCTGCACTAGAACTAGGTAAGTATTTTTCTGTTCAGAAGAATGATGCTGTAGAGAAGTTTCCTTATTAGTTGAACTGAAGTTGTATGACACAACACTGTTTGTGCTAGGCACATTTGCTAGTCACCTATAGGGATTTTGTCTCAATAAATCTTAACTGTTACTTTTAACTGCAATATAAATTGCATTAATGCTTTTTATTAATCACATTTCTCACTTAAAAAAAATAAAAAAAAAAACAACCACCACCAAAAACCTGGTAAAGCTAAATCTCCATAGAAAAAAGCTCCTTGAGGCAAATCAAAGGAATGTGTTTGGGTGGAGTTAATAATTATCATAAACAATCTACCTGGAATCCAAAATTAATTTAGAAATCTTTGCTGAGAGTATAAATATTTTTCATTTTACTATGGAGTGATATAATTTATCAGAAAAATAGTAAAATATCAACTAAACTGAATTTAACACTAACTACCATCATTTTGAACAGCATTAGCTGATTATTAAATGACAGCAGAATTAACAAGACCCACTGCTGGGGTAATTTGTACTGCCCACCCTTGGGCAAAACTGTAGTATAACAGTATCTAGTGAAGTGAAAAAGTACATATACATTGCCTGGATAAATAAAGACCATCTGAGAATATATTCACCCTAAACGGATTAAAATGATGACCACCATCAATTCAATTAAATAGAAGCCAGTGAATTACTAAGACAGATTTTAAACAAAGCAGAAATCAGATTGAAAAGAAGTATGAAAGTAGGATAAAATGTTGTAATAGTAGGGAGAGATTATGGAGCAGAAGCAGCAGCAGCCAAAACATGTTTTTGACATGCCAGAGGTAATCTTACTGGTGCTACAGGCAGTGCATAGACGAGCAGAGCACTGTCCCCACTGGATGCTTCAAATAGCCTGCATCCAGCTGGTGGGCTGACAGTTTGGGATGCTACAAGGAGGGTTGATTTCTCATTCCATATGCATTAACAGATTGCAGGCAGCAGCATGTGTACACATAAAGCTTGAGAATCCATATCTCCAAACTTGTTTTCCCCTAATGGAGAACATGATTACACCCAACATGTCCTCTGGGAGAGGGAGTACACATGTTTCACTTGATGGGGAGGTACTGAAACTTTTGGGAATCACTTCTAGAAAGGTGTTTAGAAATTTGTACCTGTTTATGAAAATTTTCTATTTTGATTAATCTTTTGTATTTATACTATTAATCCTGTATATCGAGTTCACCCATTGTCAGTTAATTATGTCATTAATAAATCAGTAAACTGCTTCAATACTGTGAACTGAGCAGTTTTCCCTCCTGGCAAATGCATACATGGCCAATCTCACACAGCCCAAGAACTATTCGAGTACCTGAAAAATTGTACTTACGTAGTATGATCAATTAATGGGCAGTGCTTTTCTTGTCCAGGATAAAGATTTGTCCCTCTTCCAAGTTCCCACTTAAATATGCTTGTGGTATGGATGGAATTGCTTCCTGATATCTGTTCTAGGGTTGGTTCATACCACCCACACTGTTTTTTGTCTTCAAAGTCACAGACTTCCATAACTTTAGATATGAAAAGAGAATACTTCATGTTTATATGAAAAAGAAAATTATTAATGGTTTTTAGAAAATGCAATAAAAAGGATTCAATTTATAGCGTTCATGAATACTTACACAGTAATAAAACACATAGATTTTCCTCCATAGATAAAATATTAAATATATTTTCTATGTTCTTTTCCATTAGAATTCTAATTTTGGGAATATACTGATTCTTTTGCACCTCAGTATCTACCTTCATATGTTTTTTAACCAGCTTTCAAGCTGCTCTTATAATCTCTCTTGTGATATACACGGAAACGCATGTAAAACTCATCAGCTACGAATCTGCCAGCTGCTGCATAGTTCTTTCTTTAGTACTGTGGATTGATGACATTAGCAACTTATTGCACATTGCATACAAAGTCCATAACCAAAACTCTAAAAGAAAACAAATCAATGATTCAAGCAGTTCTCACAGGACTCAAAACCCACATAATAATGCAGCTATTTGGTATTGACGGCAAATGCTGAATTTTTATCATACTAAATAAATATGCAGCTGGCCTGTGCCTCAGTTTTTGATTTCTGAGCAACTGGACAAGAGAACTGAGCCAACTACTGCTCCTCCCTCACAATGCATC
>JAOEHY010015337.1:16263-41568 GCA_025447955.1 Psilopsiagon aurifrons
TGATGTGGGGTTTTTTTTGTTTTGTTTTAATTGGGATTTTTTTCTTGGTGTGGAGGAAGTAAAATAGAGGCAGGATCCTGAAATGTCTCAAAAATCCTTTTCAATACTAATAGCATCTTTAAATGTACAGAACACAAAAACTGTTTCTTTGTCCACAGATCTCAATAACTACTTTTTTTTAATCTTTCCACACAAAATGAGTGTTTTTTTCTTATTTATAAACTCTGAAACTCTAACCCTCTATACTTTCCAACTCTTTTCTTGATTATTTTTAACACTTTTCTTTGTACCTCATTTGAAAACACATAGGGACTTCCTGATTAGCTCTTTTAATGTTTCCTTCCTGAATAGAAGTTTTTGTTCATTAATAGAATATTTACAAAAACCTTCTTATCCAAAATATTATAGCAATGTTGTACAATGTATAAACTAGGTAAAATGTGAGATAATTATCTGCAGAAGAAATATGCAATATACACTCGATATTCCTAGTAGACCTAATTATATCTACAAGAAGGTTTTGGACTATCAGAATAAAATGTGACTGCACTAGGGTGTTTTAGAGTTAGTGCTAGGATACTAATACTTAGACACCATCCTAAATTGTGTGCTGTTTTACAGCCCTATTATGACTGTACATCAACTGTCATGTCACATGTAACACTGCAATGCCTGCTGCACTGACACTAATCCTCTTAAAATCCCTCCTGTGATGGACACTAGTATCTTGAACATAAATTTGGGGATATAATATTTTAAAATTCTGTAGAATTGTAGGTGGAAATGACTTCTGAGGAATAGCTGCTCTATCACCTGGACTGTTTGTGTGCTGTAACGTGAAACAATATCAGCACAGTTAAAATGTTAAGAACAGGGGGGAGGTGAAAGGTTGTATCAAACTGAGATTGCTGAATGAGAGGTCAGTTTGTTTACATGCAGTTAAGTTTTGTTTTCCTTCTAGGAATCAAGCTGTCAAAGTGTTTGGCAGGTTCACACTTCTTACTGAGGGTCTTTTTTGGACATTATGTGCACAGTAGAAAATATTTTGTGTTGATTCCTAGAGATAAAGGTCTGAAAAGCAAGGCAACACGGGTTTTCTTGTCAGGCAGGAGTCACAGTTTGATCAGGTCTTTTTAGCAGCAATATTTATAAATGACAGCTCATAGCTAGGAGACATTCACTTTAAGACTGTTCTTACCATTGTAAAGAGTACAGCCTAGAAAAGACATGTCATCAAGGCCAATGTCTCCTGTGAAACCATCTCCTACGGTACCTTTCACCAAGATCTAGGAAAACAAGAATTACAAAAAACATTTTTCAGCGTAGAGTAGACTTACCTTTCTCATTCATATCTACTGGTAGAGTCATTTAACACCTTTCACACTTAAGATTAAATTTGTTCTAGGGGATATATTCTATTTTGTGACACTATGAAAGACTAATTATTATCATCTTTCACTGGTAGTCACATTAATCACAACATATCATAGCAGAATGGTTGGCTTCACAATTGTGTAAAACCATTGAAACATAATTGTGATATAAAATGATGGCAAGACATTATCATAAGTGACATATTATGATTAGCTCCTTTGGTACTTATTGTAATACCATTATTAATGATTAATTATAATAACACTCATGTGAACAAATTATATACCCTTATAAAAATCCCACTGTGATGAAAACAAGCAGGTAGAGGTGTGTTACGGAACCTTTTAAAGAAAACTGGTCTACTGTTTCATTAGAGCTGTCAATACTGTATACACCTACTTTATTGCTATTGTCTATTGCAGGGAATAGGAGAGCTCAACATCTGAGAAATATTCTCTGGATGACTGAATAAGCCTTTTTTCTTTTGACTCTTGCTGAATGGTTAAAAAAATCAAGCAGGTGATTATGGAAGCAGTAGAATTTTCTTAATTTATAAATCCCTACTCATAAAAACAAAGCTTTCTCAAACAATACATTAAAAAAATAAGAAATGGTTTTGCTGATTCAGTGGAGTTCAAATGTCAAAGTTATTTCGTCGCCTCTTTTCATTTTATAAATGCTTATGCTACATCTTAGACACAAACACACATTCTAAAGCTTCCATGTTATTCTGGAATGCTGCATAAAATTTCAAATGCCTTTTTCACTGTTTATTCCTCAGCTCAACAGACAATTCTTTCAAAGAAACGAAGTATAAATGGTGGCAAAAATACTATAATACTGCTTCACAGTACTGAGAGTTCTAACATTTTTTGTTGTAATTTACTTATTTGTGATTATATTTGTGAAGAAATCTTACTTTATACAAGTAATGAAGCACTGCTCTGAACTCAAACTTGCAAGCTACTTCTGTGTAGATGGATGCCTCAGTTCTTTTGATGAAATTTTATTGATGTTTTGGAAACATCTTCACATCAAATGTAATTAAAAAAAATATATATGTTGCCATCCCCAGCCCCTCTGATCTCTGAGGAGTGACTGGAATGCAAGGATATTTTCTGCCATATTTCTACACTCTTAATGCAAGAAGATGAGTAAATAAAACCCGATTTATAGATTATGTCCATTAAGCAAATGAGTCTCCAAGAAGGCGGATCTTCTAGTCCCTTAGTATGGGTGTGCTGAAGATGGGCTATGGTGGCATAAAATGTATCTAACGTGAATGAGAACAGTAAATGCAAGCACTGCTACTTACTACTCTCATCTCAGTATGGCATTCATTTTTTCCCTCAGAATATCCACAGATATTTACATTATTATTCCACTATTTTATTTCCCGTTGAGGTTAAAAGGGGGGCAGTGTACAGCATTACTATGAATAGCATAAAGAAAATGTTTGAAACGGAACAAATGAGCCCACTTCTTATTTTGAAATGCCATACCAAAAAAAAAAATCATTCTAAAATGACAATTCCTTTCAGTGTAATTTTGACTGGCAAAGACACAGTAGTTTAAGTATAATTTTGCCTTTGTTTGCAAAGCATGAATGATTAAATTACTTACAGTTACTTACTCATAAGTAACCTAAAATTCAGAAAAATAGGCAGGGAGCTTGTTAAGTCAATTTACACAGTTATCACTAAGACAAACGCAAGCCCCCTCAAAACTACACTATTTTCTGCGGGATTGCTCTGTGCTCTGAGAGATGATAACTACTTGGTTGAGGGGCTTTGCTACCTGTGCCCACCTCCCCAGCCATCCTTATGTATCATCTTCCATCAAGCTTTCCCTGGAGGAGGCTGCAGTTCTTCACCTTAAGATAGAATACTTTTATTAAAGGTATAAAAAAATATCCAAAGGTAGTAGTGGCAGGACACAGCTCTACAGCAGTAATGTGATTCAGAATAACCTCTTTATTTCTATGATGATGATTATGACAGGATTACTTAAAGCCTCCGCACCAATTTTATTTATTTATTCATGTACTTTCCTGAGGAGTCTGACACTTTGGCATATAGCATGAACTCAGTAAGTAACTCAAAAAATGTAACAGGGGGTGTAAGTGTAGATTTAAAACTCAAAATAGAACCAATTTATAAGTTAGTGCTGTAGTGTAAAATTTAGTCTCACTGCAGCTGAGGCTAAACATTGACCACTAAAATTAATTTTCTAGCTGAAATTCTGCAAACTTCATAAGCTATTATTAAACAACCTCCAGGGAACTCATCTACCATGAAGCTCATTTCACATTTCATTTATTATTTGAATGAGAATAAATAGTTCCCAATTTCTCCAGCTTTCAGAACTCTAAAGATCCAGTCTCAATGAAGTCTATAAAGGTAGCAAAAGGTATGAAAAGCAAAATGTATTCAAATACACAAAAGGACTGATCCCTTAAGATCTTACACAAAACGGCTTTTTGAAGGGTGAAGGAATGTTATGACAAGTGTTAATACAGGCATTACAATGAGTAATACTGTTCTGTACGAATGTTCCATTTTTGCAGTAATGCTATTTGCTGTCACTAGCCAATTCACTCTGAAGGTTGGCAAAATAAAATCTTAATTTCTACACAAGAAGAGTTTAAACTAGAAAGGAATTAATTTAAAAAACTGTGAGGTATTCAAAATTCTAAAGATTTCTGAAGCTTGAGGAAACTGTTATTACTTCTAATGTAATTACCTAGTAACATAGGGAAACAAACTCTCAGGTTTGTCACAGACAGTGTCAACTGTTTTGTTAGTAGTTGGAGCATGCTAATTTTGACTAGGCTTGCTATAATTATTTCTGCCAATGAACAATGTGATTGGTGTGAAGAAGAAAGAGCAACCGCACATATAATAGTACAAATGACCAACAGAACACTTTGCAATCCAACCCTTTTGCCATGACTTACTGAAAGCAGATGAAGGATTGAAAGTCTCTTTATAATACATTTCTCTGAAGAAAACCACTCCTATATTTCAATGCCATGTATAAATAAAAGAAAATATCTCAAAACTTTTCATTAAGAAAAGTAAGCAAGTATAAGTGCAGACTGACCCTCAGTTACTGGAAAGATTATCAATATTAGGTCACCACCACATTTTAATACTATATGTAGAAAAGCTTGATATTCTACTACCTATCTTCAAAGCCCATCAGTCCTTTCCTTTTGGCCTAACCAAAAATGCTTTAGAAGTTAATGTCTCAAGACTTCAAAAGTTGAAATAATGTCCTTTCACACAGGTGTCCAAGTGATTCTTACCAGTGATCTTAAGGTTATACATATCAAATACAAAAAATTGTGTGTCAAATATTTGGTGGTTTACAGTGCTTGGTTTTACAAGACACTTAAAACACTAGTTTACTTCAGTAAAGCACTTTATCACACTTCTCTATAAGCTTGTGAACCCTCATGCTGATTTATGATGTTTTTCCAAGAGTTTCTCTACAATGCAGGAAAGAACCACATTTCTATCCTGTTTCAGACTCTCCACTGATGACAGTGGGTCTGCTGACAAGCATAATATTAGTAACTGTTTACATATTCTGGGAGTCACAGCTTTGCTGTATTAAGGCCACAAAAAGTCAAGAGAAAAATCTTGTCTTCACTCAGTAATATAAACATTGGGAGAATTATTGTGCAAGTAGTATATAGTTAGCACCTAAAAATTTTTGACAATCTGGCTTAATAAAACATCATATCCTGCCCACACATGAAACATCCACCTCGTAATTACAACTTCACAAGATTATGGCAGAATGTAATTATTTTCAAAAGCAACTTAGATTGTAAATGTGAAGTTAAAAAGCAAGTTAAACCCCCCCCAAAAAAAGCAAACCAAAAAAAATAATCCAAAAACACAAACCCAGAAAAATAAGTAAATAAATAAATAATAAAACCCAACAAAAAACCCTTTAAGCCTGAAGATATTTTTCAGTCTCAAAATGAACTTCATTTCTGTTCAGGTGACTACATGGACCCAAAAAATGCAACTGAACTAAACCCATGAAATATTTGAAATACTTTCCTGGTTTCATATGTGATTTCTTTGTTTTTACACTGTTCTCTGTGCTTTGAAATCCACTTGCCAAAAAATGACAATACTGACTTTTAGAAATTACTTTAAAAAAAAAAAGAAAAAGAGAAGAAAAGCACATTACTTTTTGCCTTTCAAATATGTTGTGTTGCACCACATGCATTTTCAAGAAGTTCTCTGTATTTCATTTCATACTGTAGATACTGAATAACCTTCACTATCAACACAATATTCATTATCAACCACAAAGTCTTATCGTTGTTTTCACTCTTTTTCATAAGTAACCCAATTCCCTCATTGTCCGTGCACATTGTTTCTCATCTAGGTTGTGGACTGGTGAAGAAACCTGAGCATGAATTGTCCAGACTAGGGTCTATACAAGTTTTGCATGAAGTATGGACATGAAAAATGTCAGCTTTGGTCCCTGGCCCACTATAACCCTCCAAGGCAGTCCTTGATTCTGGTCATGAGGAAAAGACATGGTGGAGGAGCCTAGGTCATACAAGTGCAAGTATTAGAGCTATCATACCAAAAGACATTGATATTTGAACAGAACAGACATGAAGTAATCCACATAATTTAGCCTGACATCAGCATCCTCTGGCACCCAGCTCCCAGACACCCTGTAACCATCTCTGCACATCACACTGTGCCAAGACAAATTCTGACATAACCTGAGAGTTAAATATCAGCAACACAGCAACTCTACAGAGAAATGTAGGTTATACCCTGGGCTGCATAAAAATACCATGGCCAGTAGGTTGAGAGAGGCAGTTCTTCCCCTCTGCTCTAGTCTTGTGAGATCCCACCTGGCAGTATGCAACCAGTTCTGGGGCTCCCACCATAAGAAAGATGTGGACCTATTTGAGTTGTTCCAGATGAGGGCCACAAAAATGATCATAGGGCTGGAACACCTCTCCTATGAAGAAAGGCTGAGAGAGCTGAGGGTTTTATCAGTCGAGATAAGAGAAGGTTCTTGTGAGATCTTGTTGCAGCCTTTCTGTACTTAAAGGGGCCTTATAAGAAAAAACGAAGTAAAACTTTACAAAGGCCTGTAGTGGCAGGACAAGGGACAACAGTTTCAAATTGAAAGGGGATAGATTTAGATTAGATATAAGGAACAATTTCTTATGATGATGGCGGTGAGGCACTGGAACAAGTTGCACAGAGAAGTTGTGGATGTCCTGTCATTGAAGGTGTTCATGGTGTGGTCTGACAAGCTTTGAGCCGTCTTGCATCTAGTGCAAGATGTAGCTGCCCATGTCATTGAGGTTATATTGTGTGATCTGTACAAATTCCTTTCAACTCAAGCCATTCAGTGATTCTATGATTCTATGATCAATGAAGGATTAAAAATGGTGGTAGCATTTCCTTGCCAATACTATTAGTAGTCAACAGACAAACAACTACTCCAAAGACAATTGCACAGCAAACTATGGGTCGGCCAGCAACCACAGGATTTACATTGCCACAGTGAAAAATAAGCTGAGACTGATAACTATAAGCAGCTCACAATTCAATAGAAAGAACAAAGTGAAAACCAAAAAGTAGTGTCCAATGTGCAAACAAGTGTCAGAAATGAAAGACATCAATACTCAGATCAGAGATGGAAAACAGTTAGTGCCCAGAGAGCTACCAACCTGAAGCAGATACGTCTGGATAATCCATGTGTTTGGATAGAACCCTGAGTTTTTCATTGCAGAAATGGTTGGAGGAGTAGCAAGCAACAGAAACATATGGTAACCTTTAGAAGCCAAAAAAAAAAAAAAATAATAAATAAATCCCTGAATTGTCATGTCAGCCAATTATTAGAAAAGTGCAAAGGAGAAGAGTAGAAGGAGGATGAGGAGCATGAAACTGAAAATTGAAATTGAAGCTGTTGCTCAAAGGAGTGGAAGTCCATGACTACTACATCTTTGTGTGAAAATTGCTACCAGGCAAATAGATCAAAAGCAGCAACAGAAAAATGAAAGTGATCACAAGTGGGTACTGGAGGTGTAATAAACAGAGAAGTCCTGGATAAATTCAGAGCTGCTTCAACGTCACATTTTAATGGATGATATGTATCTGCCCAACTAAACATTAAAAATTCCTTTTGAATGTCAGCATGCACTGCAAATGAGGCCCTGAACAAGGAAGCAAGCAGACAGTCAAATCAAGGCAGAGAACTAACAACACTTGACAACAATAAACCTGGTTCAGTAAGAGCAAAAGCAACTGGAAAAAGTCTGAAATCATAGTTGGAATATCAAAAAAGGCAAGCCTCTCTGTACGCTGAAAGCTGTCTGCAGCACAATGCCTCACCGCATGCGGTCAGATATACCAGAGGTTATGCAAGCTGTGTAGTTAATGGTAGTCTGTGTCTCTCAGTGGGCTGCTGGCACATCCACAACAAGAACAAAATAGGCAGTACATCACAGGTGGAAGGGTATAGCCTCATTACTGCAAAAATATCTGTTAACAGAATTTTCTTTCAATAATTTGGCAAGTTACCTATTGATTCCATTCACACTGTCTTGTATACAAAGTATCCCTCAACAATGAATTGTACACAAGCCATTCTAAATTAAGGATTTTTTGTTTTGATTATGTTGCCTGATAATTTCACAGACTACCTCTCATCTGTATTCAAAGAATCGCAGTATGGTCAGATTAGCAAAGGACCTTAAGATCATCTAGTTCCAACCTCCCTGCCATGGGCAGGGACACCTCATGCTGGACCGTGCTGCCCACAGCTCTGTCCAGCCTGGCCTTAAACACAGCCAGGGAAGAGCATGTACCACTTCTTTGGGCAACCTGTTCCAGTGCCTCAACACCCTCACAGTATAGAACTTCTCCCTTATATCTAACCTGAGCTTCCCCTGTTTAAGTTTAAACCCATTACCCAATGTCCTGTCATTACAGTCCCTCCCCAGCATCCTTGTAGGCCCCCTTCGAATACTGGAAGTCTGCTAATGAGATCTCCATGCAGCCTTTTCAGAGAAATCATGAATGAACTTTCCCTATGGAGCTTCTCTATGACACTTGATCTGCTGTTTCTCCATACATCTGTCACGGGTTCAGCAGTAGCAGTCATTTTTCTCCTTCTTGGTAGCTGGTGCAGTGCTGTGGTTTTGACTTTTGGCCTGAGAACAGCGCTGATAACAGCAATGTTTTTAGTTATGGTTTAGTGATGTTTGGTCTGGCCAAGGACTTTCGGAGCCTCATGCGCTGCCAGGGGGGAGGGGAAGCCGGGAGGAAGCAGAGACAGGACACCTGACCCAAACTGACCAAAGAGGTTTTCCATACTACAGCACGTCATGCCCAGGATGCAGAAACAGAGAGCAGAGACCCGGAAGGGTGGTGGGGGTGCATGGCTTGGTCGGGCTGGGTATACGTGGTGAGCTGTTGTATTCTCTTCCTTTGTATTTCTCTTGCTATTATTATTATTGGTGGTAGCAGTAGTGGTTTGTGTTATACCTTAGTTACTAAACTGTTCTTATTATCTCAACCTGTGGGAGTTGCATTCTTTTGATTCTCCTTCCCATCCCTCCAGGAGCAGAGGGAAGAAAAGGGGAAAGTGAGTGAACAAACTTCGTGGCTGATTTATGGCTTAAACCACGACAACATCTTAACCACCTATCTAAGAGTAACACTCTTTACCCAAGTATTCTAGAAAGAGTCAAACATTTCTATTTTTATCACCCACTCCCTCTCCCCCCCCAACCCAAGCTTACTGCTCCTAATGTATGGGAAAATACACAATAACTTTGATTTGGTTTTTTATTATATATAGAAGCATAAACTCTTCAAAATCAATTTCTTTCTGATACTGTGAGTGGTAAGGGTACATCCCAGCTGCATGTGCTGATATACAACTGTAACAGACTGAAACATGGTCTCCTGACATTGCTTTTCACACTAGGAAATAGCATGTCCCGCCTTTTGGGGAAAATAAAAAGGTATGCACATTCTTATAGTGAAGCTGCATGCAACTAGAATGTGGGTAAATTTGTTCAGCTCCATTTTCTGGAGTACACCAGTCCAGAAATTCAATCTGACACTAGCCAGTTAATGATTAGAAAAAATTGGAAAATACTCCCACACTTAAGTCAATCTACAAAAGTACTAACTTTACAAGCACCATTATTATGAAACATGATACAAGATCTAGAAACTGTAATTTCAATAGTTCTGATATTAGTTATGTGGGAAATTGTCCTGGGTTCAGCAGGCTGAAAGTCCAAAAACACAGCGCTGCACCAGCTACTAAGGAGAAAAAATGACTGCTACTGCTGAACCTAGACCAGAAATGAAATTTGAAATTTTCTTATTTCAAGGGTATTATAGCTAGCAAGGAAGCCCATCAAATTCATTAACTTTCTAAAATTATTACAAAGGGTATTTAGTCTGCTATAACAAATCCTGCTATATTATTCAGATATGAAATATAAATATCATCACTAGAGATGAATGAAATAAAAATATTAAATACTGAAACCTTACAATTTGCCATAGAACAGGTTTTTTGTTTGAAACAGAACTCAAATCCACTTTAAAAATAATTTGTAAAGTAGACTTATGCCAGAAAATCCATTTTCCACTAGAACCCCAAGTTTTTCATTGCAGAAACGGCTGGGGGCAGAGGGCATTGATTAATTTACTCTCTTCTCAGAAAAGTAATAGCAAGAATCAGCTAGAATTGCAGAAATAATTGAAAAGTGAGCTTCGGATCCTGTTTCACTTATTACAGAGCAGATAATCAGAATCACTATCTCATCTCACTGAGGAATAAAAAGAGAGGGAATAGAGGATGAGAAGGTAGATACTGCCTGTGTGATTGTGACCAACAATTTGTTGGTACCTTAAATATGTTTTTTACTTTCTGTCTCTCTCTTCAGATGCATGGTAAGAGCTTGGATGCAAATAATGTATGCTCACTGCACATTTATTTAGCACCAAACAGATCTTACGTCAAGAGCCAACCAAAATCATAATACAAGAAGTAACTGGGTATAATTAAGGAAAACCTAACACAACCCTATAAACAAGATTAGAAACTCAATTGTAACCATGTGCTTCCACAGCTATTTCTATAGCTAAAAGAGCAACTGGAAATAAAACATGTTTGGAGTGAGCTGATTTGCCTTTGAATTTGAAAATTTTTGTAAAGGTATGATATACTCTATATCTCCATATTAGAAAAGATGAAATCAAGATTTAAATCAATAAAAATAAAATAAAAATTAAGATTTAAAAGACAAAAACTATTACCTTAATCTAGCTTCTAAGAAATGAAGAAAACTTCCTTTACTTTCTCATCGGACTCTAGAAAAATTCTGTTGCCTAAAAATAGTCAGTTCTTGATTTAGCACCATTAAAGAAATATATTTGAGAAGTTATGTGTCAGAACTAATTATGACTAATGCTTTACCTTTTCCATTTGAACAGCTGTACAACTGATATAATAATTGATGATTTTGTCACCCATCACAAATAATAACATTTTCAGGGCTGTAATTAGCTTGTAAAATAATTTCAGAATTTTCTTTCATCCAAAGTATTGTGAAAAAAGATTAATTTTATTAGGAGGTTTTTTGGAAGGAAGCCAAGGCTGCTCCTTCAACAGGCAACTAACAGCTGTTGGGGTAAAATTTCTAAGGTGGCTGTCTAAGTTGGGACTGACGATGCTTGTAATGCTTCAGTCAGTGAATATTCTGTTGAAGAAAAGTGAAACAAAGTGCCTCTGAAGGCTGGCTTTTATTGCTTCATGTCTGCAAGGGTAAGGGGACCCCTGCAATTCTCAAAGATGTTTTCCGCCATGTGATCTAGAAATGATAATCTGTGACTGTAACCATGAGCGTGTTCCATTTCAGCACTGGATAGCTGCAATGCAGATCCTATAAGCTGAGGAACTTAAAAGGGAGACAGCATATAGAATCACATGGGGTTCTGGGATCTACAGCAACAGAAGAAAAGAGGGAAGAAAGAAAAATAAATTAAAAGAATCTGTATCTGTAACAAGCCATACTGAATATTTCTGTCTTGTAGATGCTGTAAGAGACAGCTCGCATCCTACTATGCAACATCAAATGACACGAAGGCATTTCACAAGACAACTAATTCTTTTTTATATGTTTACAACCTACAGTAAAATGCCAACAAAGTCCCTTATGTGAGAACATCTAAAACAGAACTGGACAGCACTTAATGTTTTCCTAGCTTAGCCTGAATAAGAGACAGAAGAATGTGAAGACACAAGTCACATTTTGTTTTAACAAAAGAGGAGTCTGTTTCAGGAAAGGACATTTATTTTTCCTCAAACTGACAAAACTTTGAATAAACAAAATTGTCCTATCTTAAATCATAAGCAGTGAATGGTGCAACTTCAATAGCTGAAAATAACATGTTGGAGTGTCAAAGGTACAAACAGTAATGTACAAAAAGATAAAGGGATGCACTGTGCTTCAGCTGTCTGTCTTCTCATGTTTGGTCTTATTATTCCAAGCCACTATACCTAATTTAAAATGCTTCTCAGGAGTTGAGAAGTCTAATTTGCACCGTAGCCAATATACTCAGGCATTCATGTTTCAGAACCAGACCCTTAAAATACAAATAGCTTGTATTCTACACTAATCATGTAAAACCAGCACATCAGGTACTAAAAATAGTATCCAGAGAAAGAAGGTTGGTTAGCATTTGTGTCTATAGAATATAGCGTTATTCTGTTTTCATTGCAAATGTATCATTCTAATTGTCAATCAACATTCCATTACTTTGTAAGCTACTACCTAACTGATAATAAGATTAAAATTATTAGAGTGGATTGGGTTGTTTTCTTAAGCACTTACAAAATAGGAAAATAGCAAATACATTTTGTATTTACTTAATTGTGATTTTATTCTGCATATAGAGTTCCATAAATCTAGTATATTTCAAGAAATTTTCATTATTTATTTTCTTTTGATTTTTGTCCTTGTTTTTCAGTCTTAAAGGAAGGAAGTTTTATATTTGAAGGGAAATGCAAGGTTTTATATATGATGCTCAAAATATTAAAATAATTAGTAATTATACTCAATATAGTATTAAAAACTAATCAGGTACAAACAATGTATTTACACTTTTTTAGTTTTATAACAGCCAACAAAAAAGACAGATCATTATTAAATAATCACAGAATAATTAGACTCCTTTATGCATTACTTATGCTTTACTTATGCTGAGTATCAAAGTTCTATAACCATCTTTGTTAACAGAAAGACATATTGCAGCTAAACAAAAAAGGGAGTTGGACTGGGGCAAAGGTTATTACAAAGGTAACTATTTTTCCTTTTTTTTTTTTTTTTTCCCCTCAGTAATATGCTTTGCAATACAGCCAAGTAAAGTATCTTATGGTGGACACTGTAAATGTGATTTATAATATTACTAAAAGCAGATTACACTGCCCAAAAGGGTTGAGGTACAGTTTTGCCATTGTTCACATAATAACACCATTTCATTTTTCTGTATCCAAAGAAATTTGAATTCATAGAGCAAGCTAAGACAGCTATATTTATCTACGAATCTTTGCACTTTCTTTTGATCAGAAACTATTTCAGGTATTATGAATATTCAAGGGAAATAAAAGCAGGCACAATTCATCATCAATATAAGTAGGCTACCATAGACAGATTTTTATTTTGCTACCTTTTGAAATTTATTTCAAGGAAAAGACATGTAAGTAAAGTTCTAGAGAGAGTAAAATAAATGTAGATCAAGTACATTAAGAGCCTATTCTTTTTCATGTTGAAACAAGTGTCCCATATAATAAAAAGGGGCATCTTGAAATATATTTAAACTTGCAATTTTTACAAAAAAAAAAATAAAAAAACCATTAGTCTCATTTCTCGTAAATTATTAAGTCTTTTGCAGATTTATATGTCATACTAGTTCTGAATTCAAAGGGAAAATCTAAATCACTAAAGCTGCCAAACTGAGTTTTATAAGCATGTATAGTTTGGACCCATTTCATTACTTGACTCAGAAAAGTGCATTCTTTTCATTTAAATAGTCTAACTAATAAATTTCCCTTCCACTCACCCAGCTACTCCTGTTCTGCTCCCTGATGTCACACTTAACATCCTGCTGTAAAACATCCAATTGAACAGCAACAAACTTCAGGCACTGTTTGATGGCAGCTGGAACAAAGGTTTCCTGAGAAATTTTAGATTCTGAGGTTTAGTGGGAGCTGGTGTGAGCAAAGGAAATCTTCATGTGCTTTGAATTTTTGGCTAAGAAATCATCCTTTTCTTAACAGCTAATATATAGGCACAAGCATTTATATATTCCCAAAGTTAGCTTCATATATTGGGAAATAAACTGAAAATATGAGTTTGATTCATAATGATTCTTTCCTGGAATACGGTAAACAAATGACAGACTTACATAGGAAGGGAAGAGAAGAGGTGGTGGTATCAGCTATTTTAGATACACGATCACCTCTTACATTTTGAAAAGAAAAAGCAAAATATAGGTTTGTGCTACAAAAACTTGAATCATCTTTGGTCCTAGAGTCTAACGTTTTCTATTCACTAGGGATTTCTGAAAATCCTAAAATGGCTGATGAGATGCTCTGGCTAGAAATGAAGATTAGGAAGTGAAGATACGTATTTTGACCAGGAAATTATTAAAAAGTTCCATCTTATTTTCAGACTTAAGAAAGAAAAATCCATTCTCAAGTGAACCTAAACATTTTGTTTGATACATGGAGGTGATCTACAATACCTTCTTGATGTGAACAGATGTGAAAACACTAACTTTATAGGGTGTGAGCATAGAGACTACAACTATGATGGTCACTCAGCCAGCAGACTGCCCCAAACTGACAGGCTGTTCTAGTACAAATCTCGGTATAAAAAAAATCAGAGAAAAAGCGATAACAGAGTGAGAAGATTTCCCTACCACCACCACATCTTTAGCCTTGGAAGTAACCAAAAACTACACGTCAAAAGAAAACTGGAAAGAGGTCAGTACATGGCAACTTATTAGCAACAGAACAACTTGCTCTCTTCAAAACTCCTGAGTTTTGAAGGGTTGCAGGTTCTGACACAGCCACCTCCATCATAAGAAGTGTGATACACAGCAAGAAACATCATGCCTTGACCTTTTTCTTCTGAACAAATAATCACATTATACCTTATGCCCCATGACTATGGAAAACAACACTATATGAAGAGAATGCAAGATATTTCCAATCCTCGCACAGAACAGGGCAAGTACAATAGAAAACCTTACAACAATATCACATTAAAAATATTTTAAGTTACTTAACAATCTTCCTATTTCTCAGGAGGTCAAGCATATGACACATAGGTTTATAGTTCTTTATATAAACTACCAGATGCAGGATACGTTTTCTTACTTAAAACACAAATACAAGGGAAAAAAAAGAAAAAGAAAAAGGAAGGCCTTGTTGGCATTATATTGATGCTTATTTATGCTTCTACAAAGGGTTTTGACCAAAAATGAGCACTCTTCCAGCTGGCTTTTCCTCCAACGAGGACAGAACTTCTTGCCACCTAAAAATTGCATTTTGTGAAATAAATATGGGACAATCTAAAGAAAATATTGCATTATACCAGACTTAAAATGAAAACCTTTCTTTTTATAATATGCTTTAGGGGGGTTCCAAGTTAATTTTATGACTAGTTGGCAATCAAATGTCTTAATATCTCTCTCTCCTCTAATAAGCCTGCAGATTCATTAACTTGACCAGAAAAAGCAGATCATGCATAGTGAAAGGTAAATAACATATATAATTTTAAATAGATGAGAAAACAAATTAAGATTTGTAGCTGTAACTTACTATAATCTCTTTTTCCAAATGATATTTGATCTTTGACATAGCCTTTCACCTAAACGTTTCAAAGTGATATTTTTTCCTGGCATTATGCAATTAAAGATTAACGTGTAATGCTGGAAAAATAAGGCAGAGAAGATATTCCTCTTAACAGTCCTCCTTTCATGAATGAATCCAAATTTTTTTGCCAAATTGTTCTGTAGTAGATTCAGGTAAGGCAGTTTCACCACATGCTTGAAAAACAAAAATAGCATCTGCTTCAAATACCACATGTTCCTGTTCAAAGCATTAAGTGCTATTATAACAATCAGTTACATACTCGATTCAGCAATTAGGCACTTTGCAACCTAGAAGATTCATACCTGGAATGGCTTAGAGCTGCTGATGTAGAGTGTCTGTCGGATCCATCTGTTTCCTTGATTCCCAAACTTGTACCACAGCAGCCATCCACCAATATTACTCAGAGTTCTCTGAAAGACTGACAGCTTATAAACTTGCTTTCCAAACATGTGATAATGAAAGCGAAAAATGCAGGTTCCATTGCCAGAAGGATTGAAAAGAGGACTAAGCAAAACTGCTTTATCTTTAAATTGGCGTGGTTCAGAGGACTCCATGTAGAGGTAGTGTCCCCATACTGTGCCTGTTGTGTGATCTTTTAACGGGCCTGTATTAACTGTGGGGGTTGGACCCTGCATTCTGATCCAGTCAAAGTCATCCTCAACATCCTGCTCCCAATTGCACAGCCCATTTTCAAAGTTACACTGTAGGTCAGGGTCTAAAACATAAACAGAACAGACTGTCAAGTGAAAGCAGTATCAAAAGGTGATTGTGTTTTAGTGTATTTTTCTCCTTGTGAAAATGTCTAATACAGAGAAAGCCTTCTTCTTGCAAAAAAATTCCCTCTGAAGATTAAATACACACTTCCCTGGACGAAAAAAGAAAAAAAATCTTTACCTAATTACCTCCTTTTTCAACATAGATCTGGCAAGCTGCACATAAACAATTTATTAAATAAACAGAACAGTAAATACAATTTTATTATTCATATTATTAAATTTACTATTTTTTTAATTAAAGCATACCAAATTCTTTAACTGAAATTTAACTTAGAAATGTAGTTCAGGAGTTAAAACTGGGGTTAATCGGATTAAATAAACTACATGATTCAGTCTTGTAGGTATGTGTAATAACTGATCTAATACATTTTTGCACAGCAGAAGTAGTCCTAAAATGGGTAGACATTTAGATCTTTGTTATCCTCTGTAATAGTAGCATGATAGCTTTATCAGTGACAGAATGAGAGCTTTATTCAAGACACACATTTATAATACTTTATTATTATAACTTTGATACCAAGGCAAAATACATTGATTAGCCCAATCACTTTAAATGTGTGTCAGGGGTGGAAAACTTGCATTTCGCCTTCAAATCTGCCCCTCACAAACAGTAACTGACACAACAGCCTTCTTGTTAATTAAGCTGTTAATTTTTGATGTTTAAAACTGGAAGTTAAATCCTACTTCTTTACTATAGACCTCATAATGGGTTATGAAGAGATGAACACTTTACAAGTGGGAAAAATGAGATAGGCTGTAAAGCCTTTACTTTCTTTTCAATTCAGATCAGTGTTAAGTTGATATTCAGAAAACATCAGAGCAGCCTCATGTGCTCTCAAGCACATAAGGTGTCCCTTGTTCATCAAACTCGTGATTTGCATAATTTAGTTACCTCAGGACAAGATAAAGAAACTGCTAGGTAATTTTATTTTATGTTAACGTTCTTGAGTTCTTAAAACTGATGAATGCATCCTTCAGGGAGAAAATTGTCAACAGCACCTTCCAGCACTACAAGGTGAATGTCAAAAATGTGAACAACACAGATCTTTCCTCAGTACTTAGAAATCCTTTCTTTAAGAAGGGAAAGTTAAGCCCAGCATAGCTAGTGTCTTCCAGTACAGATATTTTTTCTAAGTAGAAGAAGTATAGGTTGTAAAAATAGATAGGACATACACTCCTCTTGGTCCATATACATCTTCCACTGTATTTCCATCAGTAGAATCAAAGAAAAAATCATCTGCCACACTGCGAATCCTTTCAACTTGTAATTTATGCGTGTTTGTCATGGTTTAACCAAGCTGGCCCCCTCAACCCCTCAGGTGGGACGGGGAGAAGAATAACTAGAGAAATGATGACAACAATAACACTAATACTAAAAATGATAATAACGGGGGGGGGAGGGGGGAGAAAGTGAAATAAAATTTCAGAAAACACAACTCATGCACAGTACAATTCCTCACCACCTCCAAGCTGATACCCAGCCCACCTCTGAGCAGCAATGGGGGCTCCCAGCCAACTCCCCCCGATTTATATACTAAACATGCTGTGGTATGGTATCCCTTTGGATAGTCAAGGTCAGCTGACCTGTCTCTGCTCCCTTCCAGCTTCTCGTGCCCCTCCTCACTGGTAGAACATGAGACTGAAAAGTCCTTGATGAGGGTAAGCGCTACTTAGCAACAGCTAAAATATCTGTGCATTACCAGTATTGTTCTCAGGCTAAAGTCAAAACAGCACTGCACAAGTTACTAGGTAGAAAATTAACTCTATCCCAGCCTAAGCTGAGAAAGTGTTTTACAAAAGGTGAAGTATGGCTAGTTTGTATAAAGGAGGCTGAACTGCATTTACCCTCAGTTGTAACACATCATATGCATTTATGTTAAATAAAAAATTGAAAAAGAAAAAAGAAAAATCAGTCTTTTCATGAACACCTATATTCAGTTGAATTACCACTGGCTGTGACACTGATAGGCTGTAACTTCTTTACTTCAAGGATGAATTTGACAAGTAAAATTGGGTTTGATATAAAGAGAGCAGTAACGGAAAATACTTACTACAGTTGTCTTCATCTGATCCATCCCCACAGTTATCCACAAGATCACAGACCAATAAACTGTCAATACATGCTTTTGTGTCTCTGCACCAGAAATGATTAGGACCTTCACAACTTAATGCTGAAGGTGGAAGAGCACAATTTTCAAATGTAATATCATCAATTGCCGAGACGCCGTCATAAAAACCCAGACTGATTTTATCAAGTGAGAATTGGAAAGGATATGGAAGGCGTCCAAGCTGAATGACTGCCTTCAGCCATTGATCTCCCTCGTTGTAATATGCCCTCCAAAGGACAGTAGGCTGTTTCAGCCCATCCACAAGCAATTGCATCTCTGCTGCCCCAACTGAATGTCCATAATTGTAATACCTAAAATGATTAAAAAAAAAGTTTAGGGTGAAAAATGGTGAGAATGGATCACATCTTGTATAATGGCCAGCATTTTTTTTGCTATAGCTCTACGAAATATAGGAAGTCCACCGTGCCTATTACCTAGCTCCATGTAATTCAATCTAGTTATATGTAATTCAGTCCACGTTCTGCATGATGGTAGCATAGGCTGCTGTATCAGTCTAAGGCTCATTTCAAGAACTGAAGATCATGAGAGAAGCAGCACACTTCATTAAAGCCCATAACTGAAGACACATTTGCTTTCATATTAAGCAATGAGCACTGCTCACTCAGATACATATGTTTTATAAATTTAATTCAATATACAACTGAAAAGTTTCAAGAAGGAAAAACAGAACACTTGCTGAATGCAAAAGTACACATTCTACTTGTGTTGTTGTTAACATCTTTTATTTTACAGCATTTCTGGAGCATCTCAAAGCATTAAAAAATCGCAAATACTTAGATGAGCAATTGTACAACAAAACTGGGAACAGAACCAACAGTTTGCAATTTCTAGACCTATACCCCAAGTGCTGAGTCTTTGATAAAAAGGCATTTCCTCTTCCTATGGCAAATGTATTTGACAGTAGCAAGAAAACGGCACCTGATATCATCAATGTCAGGCCAAGTATTTATTTAAAGAGTAGTACTACTTTTGACCATAGTAAATGAATCATTATCACTTTTTCTGTCCCTCTTTGACAAGACTGCACAAAGACTGAAACAAGACAGCAACTTGATTGTTTTGTTTAGTCATTTTTATTATTTTGTTTTCCTCTCTGAGTATATAACCAAAGGATTGGAAGCAAAGCACCAATTCTGGCACTGGAGCTTTTTGCTTAAAGATGATACAGTCTAATTTTGGATACTGTAGGCAAATCAAGGAGCTATTAGATTTTTTGGATGGTTTCCTTTAACAAAATTCCACACTGTTTTCAAACCTACTTAAGTAGAAACATTAGCATTTTTGTGGTATTTGTGCATATGTAGACACAATCCTTTAATATAATTGTACTCAAACCCTGACAACAGTCATCCCCATGTTTCAGTTCTGTACTCCAAGTGCTTCAGCTTATTTCTGTGCGCTCTCAGTGAAGTCTATATGATTAAAGAATAAAAAGAAACAAATACTGCAGAGAAAGGTGTATCTATTGCAAACTATAACCTCAGTTTCAGTCCAAGAGAAGCAATGTGAAACGATTCATACATTTTAAATCTAAGTTATTTCATACCAAAAGGACATCGTGCAATTTGATCCAGTTTGTCTGAACTTTGGGCTTCGTAGCTGAGCTATTTGCGAAATGCTGCTGCTGGTTTTCAAAATGAACATGAAATGACCTATCAAATTAAAACAGAAAACAACTTTTCAGGCTGAAGCAAGAAAGTGTTCTAAAGGATCTTAAGCATTCATGGTCTCTGCTTAAAATCTGATTAAAGGACAGGTGTATCTATTCAACTTCTCTGGTTTTTACCTTCAGGTTTGTCATATGTGTGATCCCGGAGGGGAGCTTGCTTCAGAAAAGCAGGTGCAAGAGCACTACTGGAACTTCGTACCCAGTCAAAGCCATCTGCACTTACAGTTTCAATCCAGCCACAGCTTTCACTTTCAAAGTCACATACAGCAGCTGAAATTAAGGAAGTATTTTACTTAATCTCTGTAAATGACATTACTAAACAAGCTTTGCAGTATGAAAAAGTAATAAAATATTTCCAATATGTCACCAATATTCTAGAAAGAAGTCTAGGAAAGAGCATGAGGAGGCAGAGTATAGCCTCATACCAGAGATGTAGTTGCTTTGTAACAGTTGGGTAAAACAGCAGTCCCACAGGAACAGCCAAGCTGTCTTTATATGCAATGTATTCAGTAAAACAAGCCCTTCCCTCTAAAGGCACTGCAGCCAAAGCACTCAAAACAATTGAGGAGAAGCTGAAAATAGACTTCACAATCCTCAGTTTACAGAGCAAGAGAACACAGAGCACACAAAGCTGTAACAAGCCTTCTGCAAGATCTTGGAGGGAATCACAGTTAGGGCCAGAAATAAAATCCCTTTTTTCCTGAAACTGAGCAAGTAAACTAATGATAACAGAATTCTTCCTCTAGTTACAATGGGAATTAAGTAAAATATTGGCCATTACTGAGCTACTACGATACTGGTAATCTCTGAAACACAAACTACTGAAGTGAAAAAGATTTGGAAAACACCAGCTGTATTCCTCAATTCTTCATTTAACAGAGCAGTGATACTTTTAAAAAAGTGTATAATACACAAAGAAAGGAGTGCCATGCATAAATGAATTAGTTAAGAAATATTTATTATATTAAAATTAACATATGGATTTTCTCTTCCACACTTCAAAGAAAATCAATCAAAATCCTCATTAAATCCCAAAATTGTGGTTTTGAGTCCCACAAGTATATGGGCTTTTAGTAGAAAGCATTAAGAAATAATTTCAATACTTTTTAAAGTGATAATTAATTCTATACAGAGAATAAATAAAATATTCAGACATGACAGTCAGAATAGTACCATTATTTTTACAAACATTACAATTTCCAGTGGCCATATCATTACAGTATAGGAAATGCACATTTCAGAATCATATGAAATCTCTTGGAGAACAGGATTGTATAAAAGTTTATTTATGGAAAATATGAAATCTTGATTTTTTTTTCTCTTCTTTAAGAAATGTGTCATATTAAGTCATATTTAATTTGTCAGAAAGAATAAAACCAATATTAACTAGACATAAGTATTGTTGATTAGGGCTTTTAAAAAGACAAGATTCTGTGAACAGACATCTTCAGTTACTAACGCTGCTTCAAAAAAAAATCTTTCCATAAGTATTGAAGAACAAGAAGCATCTAATAGATCAAAGAAAATACAGGTTTGCTACACATACGGTGTACATCAGAAATGTCAGTGATAAAATTGTGTAGACAAATTGTGACCAAAAAAAAAAGTGGAAGAATATTTGATAGAATAAAATGAAGACAAGAATATTTGCAAATGTTCAAAGACCTGACCTGAAGGAAATAACTGAAAAATTCACTGACAGTACATAATAATAAGGGAATATGGAGGGCTGTTTCTGGTTTGCTTTTTGCTCCATTGAAGAACCTGTGCCATATTCCCAGTGGAACAGCAACAAAGAATATCACAAACCTTGAACACAGATGGTTACACCAAAAGAGGCAAATAAAGAAGATACAATTGTTAAGTCTAAACCCAGAATGTTTGCATCTGTAACTTGTAACAGAGACAAAAAATAAAAGAAAGGAGGTACTAGATTTTACATTTAACTTAAGAATGGGCATTATATTGAGAAAAAATAAACCTGAAACCTTCAACTAAATCTTAAACCAACTATTTAACACCTGGAATACTGGGTGAAATGACTTGGCTCTTGATGTTCAATAAAGACTTAATTATCTAATTGTCCCATAACACCTTCCACTGGTACTTCTGTCTCAGACAGATTATACAGAAAGAAAGGCTGCTGCTTGGGTACTTTTGTAGTTTCTTTCACAGTGAACACACACACAAACTAATCTGCCTTTTCTCTTAGGATTTTATTTTCTGCTTTTCTCCTTATTTTCTTACGTGCTCTCTTTCTGCATCAAGTGGCTCTACAGATTCTACCAAGCAGTCTTCTCCTAATGTTTGAGGAATTTATTGCTAGTTTTTAATAATTTTTTTAATCAGCATTACCGTAGTTTGAAATTTAACCCACAAAAATTTTTCATCTTTTTCACCTTTTTGATTTTGAACATTATTTCAACTATTCTTTTTTTATGTCTTTTACTTCTAACAATACCCACATACTTTTTTATGTTGCCTTTTTTTGGCGTTCTTTTTTAACAAGCTCACTCAATAATCGTGAAGGAAACATCAGCACAGAAATATACTCACAGTATCACCCCCAAGTGATACCATGAGTGTACCATTTAAGGGTAGCTTGGTTTACTGATGTTTATTGAAAGCCACCTTTACATCTTCAGCAGGCTTAATTTTTTTCTGCCATGACTTTTTACCACAAAACTCTAGATTTCTTTCTGATATTGAGGCCTTAGGCAAAATACTTTATCCTTTTATGGTTTGAGGAACTTCTCCCAAAGACCTTCACAAATCGGATGCGCAATTTTTCTAACAGTTGAATGATGCTTAACAAGAATTTATGAAAAAGTCTTGATGAAAACGGTATGTAAAAACAAATTAAGACATTAGCATTTCTGCAAGGGTGTAGGGTTCATCCATCTCTACGTCCTCCAAAGAGGTCTGCCTGTCAACACATATTATGTTTAAGCAAAATATACATAACATCATTACTATCCTACATTTACTTCCACTTTAAAGCTGTTTTTAAAGGGTCTAATATGCCAAGACGTTAATATTTGTTATTAATCAGTAATTTTAAGACTGAATTTAGGAACTTATACCTGTATGTCAGAAAGAAAAAAATCTTCAAATCTAGGAACTGAAACTAGTTGAACTCCAGACATACTTGTCCTAGTAAGTTATTTTAAACCCCTTCGTAACACAAACATACTAAAAGCATTTTATCTGTCATCCTGTTTGCTAATATCATGATACATACACACTCAAGAAGCACTGTACCTTGTAAGTGTACCAGCCTAATTTCTACAGTAAAGAAATATTACTAAGTGGTAAATTTAAAAAAAAAAAAAAAAAAAAAAACCAAAAAACCACCCAAAAAAAAAAAAAAAAAAACAAAAAAAACAAACAAAAAAAAAAACAAAAAAAGTCACTTATTTGGAGATGGAACAAGTTTGATCTTTACAGAATCTCAGTTACAGTTCCCTCCTCCCCCACTTTCCATTCCCAAATATAACCTATTAAAGTTTAAGGAAACTACAGAAACTACTTCCACATAAAGATATAGAGTGAAAAACTGAATGTTAAAAATTTTGAGAATGATATTCTCATCTATATAAAATTGTAGTTTGAATCCAAAGGGACAGACCAATAGGGTAGTCTGCTACAGATGACTACAGGGAAAAAAACAAACTAAACCAAAAAAAAACCCCACAAAACCAAAGAACACAACAAAAAGCAACCAAAACCAAACCAAACCAACAAAGAAAAAAACCAAACAAACACACAACACAGAACAAAAAAAAAAAAAAACAACCCAAAAACCAAAAAGCCAAACCACTAAAACAAAAATGTTGCAGATTATTTTCTTCTGCTAATTTGTTAGGGAAATCCATTTCAACATCCATGAGTTCACAACTGACCTACTTGTGATTTCAGTCATGTGTGCTTTTTAGTAACACCGACCATAATTTGTGTATAAAACAGGTGTATTTCTTGTGAAACGAGGAACAACTTTGCATACAAGACAGGTAAAATATATAGAGGGAAAAGATTTTGTTATAAATAAATCTAGTGATTTCACTGTGCACCTACAAGGTAACTGCACTACAATCTCCCACAGCTAACTTGGATGTATGACTTGCAAAGATGGAGATTTTTACAGGGAGGAAATAAAATTCTGTGGGTGCACAGAAAACGCTAATCAACCCTGCACCTAAACTAAATATTGCCCACAAAAAAAAAAAAAACAAACAACTATACTATCACATGTAATTGTTACAGTTTGATTTTAATAGATGATGATATTAAAATAACCTTCACAATACACTCTGATTTTGATGACAGCCTATTCTGTGCAGTGAGGCAGATCTGCAATCATCTAACTAAAGGCAGTTTGATAACATCATTTTTAAGTGAAATAGAATCCAAAACCACTGGTTTATTAAATCAGACATTTTTCTGGAAATATCTCCTTTTATATGATATTGTCTTTTGCAAATGCCTCTCCGGTTCTACATGTGAGTGGCAACAGTGTATTGATATGGGAAATAATTAGGTCCTAATGTCTCCATTCAAAAATGTCAGTAAAATCTGAAAAAAAAAAAATACTTTTCTTAAACAACACGATAACTTGGTGATTCAGGCTCTTGGATACCCAGGTCCGGGTGAAACAAAATACAGAAATTTATGCATTCTTTAACAGTTAAGTATTTGACTTTCTATGTCCATTAAAATGCTTCTTCTATATAGCTGAAGAGGAAAACTCCAGGTTTTATTGAACTAAAAGAAAATAAGATCTGACTGTCATTGTTAAGGCCATCTTGTAATTTACCCTGTGTTCTCTGCCACTGAAGCTCATGCAATGTTTGCTGTCATGGTGGATAATCTGTGAGAAACTAAAGTATACAGGAGTAACAATAAAATGAGATATACTTTTTTGCACAAAATTTTACATATAGGTAAAAGTTATATTCATGATTTCTGAGTTCTACAGAAATTCTGAAAGTGTATAGTCTCTGGCAGAAAAGTGCCTTTGTTCTTTCCCCAATCGGAACTTATTCCCTGTTTCATCATCATCATCCACAGGTCAGAAAAATGAGCATTTAGACTGCAACAAGCATATAGGCTGAAGACCTATACACTGTACATTGATATTCCAGAGCATAAATACACAATAGGATAGGTATGTCGGGTTACTGTTGTAAATCTAAAGCTTGAAAAACACAAATGCTTTTCTCTCTTGCTTTAATGCATAGAAGTTATGTGTAAAAGTTTATAGCCATAATAATTTCTTCAGCTGTAGAAGAAAAGCTTTTCTTCTTTTAGCAGCACTCAAGAGAAAATATTTAATAGCTTCTTTCTTTTTTTTTTTTTATTTCTGGGGTTTTTATTTCATTTTTGATGTATTTTTTTTCAG
>JAOEHY010015338.1:9567-54631 GCA_025447955.1 Psilopsiagon aurifrons
ATTGCGCATCTTGATACTAAGAAATCTCTGAAGAAGTTCAGGGGGAATATGCGATGTGGCTCCAACCTAACTTTGGGTCACACCCAGCAGCAGAAAAGGAAGGATGAAGGTGAGGGCTTTACCCAACACTGTACTGTAAACTAGAGCTGGGAATCTTTCCTTCCCCTTGCTCGTCCTTCACTAACACATCGGTTTCAAACCACCTGCTCTCCTTTCCCCCCTCCCACATCAAGAGTCACCTATAAACACATCAGCTTCAGTAGGACCTGACACCATGGGAAAGACGCTGCAACAAGAGTCACGGGCAGGCAATGAGGTGAGAGCATGGTATCCATCTCCAGCATCTCATTCTCCCTCTCATTTTTGCTGCAGCAATTATTCCAGGTTGGACTCCTGAAAAAAAAATAACGCATGAAAGCCCAGATGCTGCCAGACAGAGGCAACTGAGGCCCAGGATTAGATACCTCAAAACTGCAGTGACAATCAAAACTACTGGGTGATAATAAAACATACTCTTAGAATTATGATACTAATGGCCAGTGCTTTCTTGAACGGTCAATAAAACAGATCTCTATATTATCATTCTAATTGTGAACTAAATTTATATCAACGACTTATCTCATTACAAAAGCTAGAAGAAATGTAGCGCAAGCCGCCTCTTGCTCTGTGTTCTATCAAGCCATTTTACAAGTACTGGCTTTCAGACAGAAAATGAGAGTTTAAAAGCTCAGTTTTTCTAGTATTCTGCAAACATTTGCTACAGAAACCCAATTGAAAGTGGGTCATGTTGAAGAACGCAAAGAACTTAGGCCTTAGGTATCAAATATTGTTTTGAGTAGAAGATTCTTTTCGAACTTCAATTACATAAATTGAAACACCTGAACTGCTAATGAGCCAACAGATTCTGCAAAGCAACCGCTTTTTTTTGTAGCTTCAGTTTAATAAACAGCCTCAGATAAGGGGAAATGAAGGCACTCATGAACAAATATCTCCAAAAAACACTATCCTGGGGCCTAATTTTATCTATGTCACATACTTACTTTATCTACTTATGAGTATTGTCTAATACTTAAGTATTCAGTTCATACTGGTCACTTAAAGCACTCACATAGTAACTGGAAAGCCTCAGAAGAGATGAAAGAAGAAACATGAAAAACTAAGACACATATTCAATGTCTGCTTTATGGAATAAGGTATTTCTAATAATTTTATAAAGAAATAGATCTGAATTTAATTTCATTTTTACTATTGTTGTTTTCAATAAAAGAGTTCAGTACATCTGTATCATATCAAACAGGGCTTAAATTTACTTCCTCAAAAACTGACAGGTTCTAAACTGTTTTTAAATGAAATATATATATAAATATATATACAATGGAGCTTCAAATATAGGTTAGACTCAGAAAATTAACAAATTACATAACAAAACATTATGAAGTTTTACAATACTGTTTTTTTCCCCCCATAGGAAATTTTTCATTTAATAGGACCAGTGCTCCTAGAGGTGGCTAGTGTTTAATTATTCCATTTTGGTTTTATCCTTGGGCTTTATTTTTGGAGCACCATCATCAAATACCAGGTTATGATAGAAAGTCATTTCATGCCCCAGTGTGCAGATCACATTCTCTTATTGAACTCCCTGCCCTTTCCCACCTGTCCTTCCTCCCCCCCATCTTCAAATAAGAAGCACAGCTTGATCATTCCCTTGATCTTTCTGTAAAAAGCAATCTATAATATTGACCTCTAAGAAGCTGCTAGCAATTAGATTCCTCCAGAGGCCACCAGAATGAGACCAGTGTTAGACAATTCAGGAATTGTAAGTATTCCAGGAAGCTTTCTGAATAAAACTTTTTCACCTGGTACAGGTGCAGAAGTGTGTAAGTTAAGCAAGAGAACCAGTCCGTGGTGCTAGTCTCCAAGTTACCTTCCCCTACAACTCAAGACTACTGCTCTCTGTGTTGAACGCTATCAACACATTCTGGAGCAGCCCTTAATTGCTGCATGCACTACCTGTCAGCCAAAATTTCCAAAGCTTTTAAGAGCTTTCTATGTCTCAAATACCAGCCATCTCCTACAGACACACGGTGACTGGAAGTTTTACTTTGGCTTTTGTACTGATGAACATGTGGACTGCTAAAAAAGACCACCAACACACAGGGCTCAAAGAAAGAGCAGATAAAGTCCTGCACACCATCTGTGTAGATAGATCATTTTCATTAGTTATTAAATTATTATTCTTTATTCTTCTTTAGAAAAATTATTCTTTAGAAAGAATGGTCTCAGTTTACTGAATTTTATTGGAAGTTCTTATGCTTTTAAAACTTGTTCCTTATGAACTATTACTTACAATATAGTGCATCTTAGTAGCTTAAAACTACCATACAATGGCCATCAGAAGGAAATATTCTTTCAAGTTTCTCACTTGAAAATTATTCTCTCTATATATCCATCCAAGCTTTACTATTCTTTAATACATCACTCCAGAAGAATCGTAATACTTTGTTTTGTTTTCCCATTTTGGAAGGGTGAGCACTAGTCTTGGGGCCAGAACAATTTTCACATGAATTCCTTTATTGCTTCTCTGACATTTTATGAGGCATTTTTCCAAATGATTTTATCTCCCAAATACTGTAACAAAGCCTATTCAGGAAACAGAGCCAGCAGACCTCAGGCTGCCCTAATAACCCCTTTCTTTCGATAGATTGAACCATAGGCACTGAGGCATAATGACCTTGATACTAAAGGACTCCCTATGCATCACAAATACATAGATGAGAGGGACCTCCTGTCTTGGAAGTAACTTTCTTTTAGATTATTAGAGAAGAAGTGGTGTATTTTCAGCCATCAGCACACGACTCCTTTCGTGGGCACTGCAAATAACGCAACATCTTTTAGAATATAAAAGCACTGATTCATTCAAAATAAAATGTCACTAAGAGGTCTCTGCCATATATTTGTACATAAAATTTCAACTACAGATGGACGTGTCAAAGTGTCTACGAGCAACTGCAGCAGTCATTGTTTGCTAAGCAACCTCCCTGGGTGTAGTGTGTGCAAGTGATTTACAGAAGGAAGCCAGTCAGTAATTGTATTCTCAGCTTTTTAAGAGAGTGAGAAATCCACTCATGCAGTAGACCGTAAATCTTCAATGCAATGGAGTGGAAATAAAACTGCTGAATTTTGCAATGTTAAAGTTACAAAAGGAAGAATACTAAAGAACAGAAGAGCTGGTTTTGTGGCTGCTACTGTAAGTTTAGAGCATCAAATTAGGAGTAAAGAGACTAAAAAAGCATCCTTCAAAAAATATGCTTTATATAATTCATTATCTATATGTATATACCATGTACATATATGCTCAAATGGAAAAAAATTTAAGAATATCAGTTTCCCTCAAATTTCCTGTTCTAGTAAAATTGCCAAGTAAAAAGGTACCATCTTTCAGCAAGAGCTGGTAGCTATACACTCTTTCCATCCAGTCAGCTTTGAGGATTGGAGAAACAATTGTTTGTCTTTGACACTTCCACCCTAGTCCAGATCAAACAAACCATACAGAGGGATACGGAAGTTTTCAAAGCACTTGGAGCTTCTACTGATTTCTGCTGCTTTCCAAAAATGATCTGGAGTTTGACACAAGCATTTTTGCCCTTTCTCAGGTTTATCTTTATTTATTTATTTTCTTCTTCCCCTCCATTTTTTCACTCCTTGACTACATTTCTGAAAAGTATTTTAGCTTGCTTTAGAGTGTCAAGACTTTTTACCGCAACACGGTCATGGAGTCAATATGCAAAAAGCCTGGCAAAATCAATGACTAAGGGCATAGAAAGATGAATTCTGGCAGTTAGCTGGAACAGCTGAAAACTTCCTGCACCAGATACTCATAACTGAGTCTATGGTCATTTCAGCACAAAGTTATTCAGTTTTGCTAGAGCCATACTGTGGTTTGAAGAACAACATACAGACAACTATTAATTCATCTGCAAAGGTGGTAACCACTAGTAAGATGCCAACCATTTTAAAAAACTACTTCTACTGCTAAAGGAATAATTAGCCTGTACCCTAAAATGGACTGACCTCAGAAAGCGTGGGCCTTGGCTTTTAGCAGGCAGCAAAATCCATGTGCTAGTATAACATCTGCAAATAGTTCAGTGCATAAATAAAAAGTATATATTCTACCTGTACTCTTTTACTTTTTATGAACTTGTCTTATTTCACCTTCAAGAAACAAAACTATTTATCAGAAGCAGTAGCAACAAGTTTTCAGCTCATTTTGACTAAGTGTTGCCACTGGCCCAAACAAGTTAAGATCACTTTTAACTTCTTAATCGTTTAGAGTTAACATGTTCAACCCTTTATAGCACTACATAATTCATACAGTAAGCACAACATTATAGAGCTCTATCCTGTACTATGAGTTACTTCTACCCTCAAAGAATGACAGAATTGCTTACTGTAGGATAAAAGTCTCAATTACATTTTCCTACTGTCCAGTGAAGCAGTCAAGAAAATAAAGCTAACTCGGATAGAAAAGGAGAAAGCAAAATAAGAATTTGAAGTGAGAACAATAAGAAATAAATAATAGGAAGTAAATTGTTACAAAGCCTAAAAGATTATGCAGTGGAAAGAAACAAAGCAGAAAGAAAATAACATCAGAATTTGTAAAGAAAGAAAAAAGACAGCAAAAGCAGAAAATGCATCCCATCAAATATAATTTTCCCATTAAGGTTTCCTATTGATAGATTATGGGCCCTGAATTAAGTAAGTATAATTGTATTATATAAATTTATAATACTGCATTAACTGCAGTCATTTCATTTTAAGGACAAAAAAGAAATAGTAAACGTCTAATGAAGCAATGAAATACTCTGTAACCAGCATAATTTACCTTTACAATGAGGGATAATATTAATTCACTTAGAAATATATCCCTTCCAACCAATAAGAGTTTTAAGTATACAAAGTAGGATCATACAAAACAACAACAGATTAGATCCACAAAGGGACACCTACTTAGCTTTTTACACATATCTTCCATAAAAACCTCATAAGTTCCTTATGCTGAATCCAGTTCAGTAAACACATCCCTACTGCATGTCAGTGCTTTTACTCAACAAGATTAAGTTCAAAACAATTTGTCTAAATACATTTGCAATCAGAGGGTAATATTTTATTAATAAACCATACACAGTATTATCAAAAAAAAGAATTGTTTTTCACTCTGTTTAATGGACTGTATTAGAGAGACCACACTCATGTATGAAACCTCTTATTACTTCCCTAAAATAGCAGTAAGTGAAACTATCCCATTCAACCAGCTTGTTTAGCTGGGAAAAAGTCAGTAAAACCACCTGGTACACACATAAAAAAAAAGCAGCAAACCTGTATCTGTGAAAAATGCTGAACCCTAACCAGGTTTGTTACACATAAATAAAAAATATAAGCCTTAATGATGGGGACTTTTATTTTTCTCCTTTCCTGGAACCAATACAGACCTAAACAGCAACTTGCATATCAATACAAATATGTCTGTGATTTGACAATAAATTGAAGCTCACCTCATTGACTACGGCTTTACAGACATCTCCACTAGACAGACATAGTGCTTATGATAAGAAACTATCTAACTGCCTGTTAAAAGACATACAGGGACCTCAGTGACACTGATCCAACAAAATTAAGTTGCCTATAGCTTTCTACTTTCAGCTCATATTTGAAAGCCTGCAAAATATAAATCCAGTGTAGGAAACTGCAAATTTTTGCAGTTATGGAAAAATCTAAATCATTTCTAGAGTAAAAAAGTATTTAAAACCCGTAAAGTGTTAAAAAGCTAAGAGATACACAATGATGGACATACCGTATCCTTAGTATAGTAGGAGAGGAAGATAAGGCTCCATGTAGAATTTTACTGTTGAAAAAACAAAGAAAACCCCAAACAAACAATTTAGAAAAACAATGTTTTGGATTCTCTTCTGCTTGACATAGAAGCAGCAGCTCAATCTCAGGCCTCAACATACACACAAGCTGCCTGCTACTATTGACTATTCGCCAATAAGCTTCTTCTTATCCTGTTGAATCACCTGGCACTTTATAAAACAAGGGGTAATGCCTTTAAATTAAAGAGAGGCTTTACATTAGAAGAGAGTACACTTAAATTAGATCTTAGGTAGTTCTTCCCCGTGAGGACTGTTAGGCACTGGCACAGGGTGCCCAGAGAGGCTGTGGCTGCCCCATCTCTGGCAGTGTTCAAGGCCAGGTTGAAAAGGCCTTGGAGCAACCTGCTGTAGTGGAAGGTGTCCCTGCCCATGGCAGCAGGGCTGCAACTGGATGACTTTTAAGGTACCTTCCAACCCAAACCTTTCTATGATATTACATAGATAGAAATGATAATATTAGACAAAATAGAAATTTTAATAGTACCAGAGTAATTCTGATGTAGCACAATATGGAATTAACTAAGAATCCCAATATTAATAATACTAAAAGTGTGTACTTAAAGGATACATACACGATTTCATATAGGTGAATATAGGATTATGCCGTTTGTTCAAAATCCTGACTGAGGACTTGGATTCCTAAAGAATTATCCAACTCCATTTCGATTTGAGAAAGTAAGAAAGGATGACAGAAAAAAAGGAAGCCAGATTCTATGATAGAACAGTATTTGTCTCAAAGTTTCCAGATGCGGTGCAAATATGCAAAATACTAAATAATCTGTCTGATCCATCTTCCTGTGTGGCCTCACACATTTCAAAAGAAAATTAAAACACCCCAAAACCCTAAATAATCCATATAAAGTAAGGTATAGGGGCAGTTGAAAAGGAAGAAAATGAGCTTCCATAGATGAAAACTATGATGTAGCAGAAAAGAAAGAGCACAGAGTGAGGAATGTGTGAAGAAACAATAGCTCGCTCACGGAAGTCACCATCACTGAGTGGGCCACCTAAACCCTCAAAGTTCTGTAAATCAGCCAATTCTGCTATTTGTCTACTGTGAAAAAAAAGAATGGTTTAAGCATTATGCAAAACAGCATCCAGGTGCCACAGAGGGCCTCCAGACTGGCAACTTCAGAAATGAGTAGTTTTCATTCTACCCCAATTCCTGCATAGCACATACTCATCTAGTTTATCTGCAAGAACAACAAGCGACTTCAGTTCTCTGACAGCACAACTGCTTAGCTGCCTTGCTTAAGCTAACCCAGATAGGAGGTCATCTTCTGTCTTCTGGAAGATGCCTATCTTCTGAAATCAAAATACCCCAAAGATTTTTACTTAATTTATTACATTAACATAAAATCAAAGTCTGTATAACAACCTACTGTTTTACCCCCTAGTGAACACCATCTCAGTGAGCTCATGTTCCCTCACTGCCTTCTCCTTATTATCATCCCTGCATAGCACTGAATATTGCAAGCTGTATGAAGAATAATAAATTTTATTTATATTGGAAGCCACATAGTATATTTTCTGTGCTATAAGTAATAAACCCAAAACATAACAAGATGTTCAATTAAATAGCAGATCATAGACAAAGCACATCCTGCCCCTAGCAACAGCTTCTATTCACCGCATAGAAAAATATCACAGACATGACAAATCTTCATGAAGTTTCTCTCAGTAATTACTCTGCTTAATGCAGGCAGCCATTACATGGTAGCTTTGATATGGTAAAATATTTAGTGTCATATACCTATGTGCAAAGCTGCTAGCAGTAAAGCTGAATTCTTTCACAAGAGCTATCGTAAGCTCTGCACTGCATATTTTCATCTTTAAACTTGAATTCTACATGCTCTTTGCCCCTGCCTGGCCCACTTAGCCAACAAGATGCAGTTCATCCCATGCCACCGGCCAGAACCAACCTTCCAAGGTAGTGGAGGGCAAAGGCCACTCCAGAGCATGCTGGCTTGCATTCCCCCAGTGCACAAGGCATGTGAAGCTGCCTCACACCCTGCCTTGTTTTCCACTGGGCAACCCACTACTTAACTGAAGCTTCTTCCTTTGCCCCTCTCCTCTGCACTTCTACACTCATCCTGCCTCAGTGCCTATGCCTCCTCACCTGGCTGCTCATGCTCTACCAGCCCCACTTGCTCCCATTCCTAATGCTGCCATTAAGGACCGCTGAGCTTTCCAGGTTTGAGCCTCACCCATCAGTTAATCCATGTACGTTTTCAGTTGCCACGGCATCCACTTCAGATTTTCAACATGACTAAACTTTTCTTTCTAATCTTTTGTTTACACCAATTTGCCATACTCAGCAGTTCTACTCTGTTTTCTGTTCCTTCCTAGACTGTCCCCAGGTCATCTACTTAATAGCAAATAATAAGCACAGGAAACCCTAACACAACCATTTTCAAATACACACAAACAGGTAGCATGCTTTATTTAAATGCAGCCTCTTTGCCACTTACCTTGCCACTGTAAAGGCTAACTTGTCACCTTTCAATGGAATGCTACACAATCATCAAAAGTCAAGGTGCCTTAATGCACACTGTGAATTACCATTGACAGGAGATTCTATGTAGCGTATACAGGAATATTTATCAAGGTAATAAAAAGAATTCAAAAAACCCACACTTCATATACAAACCAGCAGTCAACAGAAACAAAATCTATGATTTTAAACACATTATGCAGACCGGCTTCTGAGTATGTAGATATAACCATACAAGTACACAAACAAACAAAAAAAAATCCCTTGCTTAGAGATAATAAAGATATTTCCATAACTGGCATCAAGAACTGTCTCCTACTAAGTATATAAATATATATGCTTCAAAATGACGTTTGTTTCACGAGATATGCAGGTATTACTGACAAAATTATTTGATTTGTAATTTCTGAGATCTCAAAAATGCTTAACAAGTAGTAATTCCATACACAAGAAACACATCTATCAAGTCTAAATTCACCACAGAACAGATCCAAGAGGAAAAAAACAAGTAACATGGTTTCAACATGTCAGACTATTCATTTCTTTAGTCTATTCTACCTTGAACCAGAATAAACCTAGACACAGTCATAGTGCTCATAGGCCTACTAAATTCAGATTTCATCTCAAACTGGGGCAAATAATGAAGTATTAAAGTTACCTGCAGATGAGGCAAAAATCCTTTATCAAGCTGTATTAATCCTTTATCAAGCTGTATTTCAAACACCTTTTTTTTTCATTAGACACGGTCCTGACTGCTCAAATTGTTGAGGTACTTCAGAAATTGTGTAGTTTGGCTGTACCTTGATTTCACAGCTGCAGGAGAGACAGCATGAATGCAGTGCCTCTGGTTTGTGATAGGAAGTGCAATGCCTGTTTATGCATCAGCTGAATTTTAAAACTTGTTGTGAAAAAATGTGGGAAAATGCTCCTGTCTTCAGCAGTTATTTTTAGATTCAGGCAGTTTATAGTTCAATTAACACCATAAAACAATCTCAAAGGGCTGCAGGAGGAGGGAGAGAAGGAACAGATGGAAGAACTTAATATCTAGTCAGTTTTAGCTATAAGCTAGCAAAACGCTCTCATCAAGTTTCATGGAAGTTACCCATACAACCTTTGGGTTTTTTTGTTTTAAAAACAGTGCAATAAAACATCTTCAATATTTACAAAAGCAAGTGTTTCAATTACTGTTGTAGCTAGTAACACAAGCTACTCAAAGACATGAAGAATAATTTTAGCATGTAAAGCTTCAAGCTTATTTATATACATGGATACATGCAACTGAATAGTTGCCAACAACAGGATCAATACAGAGAACAGACTTTAAAGTTTGGTTATTTCATGAGATAGATTTACATACCCAAGTAGTTGGAAATGAATGTGAAATACCTCTGAAGTCTGCAAACTACATTCACACTAGAATGAAGTTTGGTTCAATCAGTAGTATGCACATTGTACCCATTACCTAAAGAACCACTGAATGAAAATACAATGCTGAATAATTTTGCATAGGTGAATCACTGATCCTCAAAAGCAAGATTTCCAATCATTACCATATTCTCTGTATTTCAATTAAATAGATTGGATAGGATAAGTTTTGTAAAAACAAAGTTTTCAAATGAGAAAAAACCTGTTTATAGTTATTACAAAACATCTGAACTTCAAGCATGCTTTATTAGCTCTTGAAAAGTTAGCTTGAAACCTAAGAATATAGACAGACGTACCTGAATACACAAAATATCTATTAAATTTCAGCCCCATGTTTTGTAGAGATTGTTTTTTTAACATTTAAAGAAAGAGTATAACAGCTTAACTGCCAAGTAACAAGGGTTTTGACAAAGAAAGGGTATAGCCAAGACAAGAAAGCCTTAACGAGATGATTGTCAGGCATCCTAAATCATCTCATTTACTATATTTTTAATGTATGTTTTCTGCCATGAGACTGCATACATGATTACTAAGTGCTTCTGTACTCATGTAAACTACTTTGCACATGCTGTGCATCACATGGTACTATTCAGTGTTGTTTATATTAACCCTTTTAAAGTTTTACAGGTTAAAAATAAAACCTCAAAGTTCTCATTTCCTAGAAGTATGCTATTATCACATTGTATGAGTATTACTGTACAACTGAATGAACCCATGCTTTTTAGTTTTACCATATAATGCAGAAATGCATTACTGGTAGAGCACATATCAGACTTCAAAGAGAATCCAAAAGAACAATGTCTTAAGGCATAATTTGAACAATTCCTTCCTTCTGAAAGTATTTAAACTAAACAGGCATTTGACAATCTAGGCATCCATGTTCATACCACTACTTCAGAAAAAAGAATCACTAAGTTAACACCACAGGCTTTAAGCATTAATCTCACAAATTATTTCAACCAGCATATGTAACTTAAATGGCAATTTATGTGAAATCAAACCAGAGATTTTTACAGGTTTAAACATTTTAATATAGTTACGTGCAGCCGTGTTTCTATTCCACTTTATTTTGACTGATATGAAAAACATTTTCCAGACAAGCAACTGTGGCCACTGGAGTTGCTAGTAACATGGCACAATGCATTCAGTAGGGCCAGGATTACAGCAAAAGCTTTTATTTCTAGTGTTTCCAACCATATAGCCAGTGGCTGAAAGAAAGTAAATCTCGTGTAAGTCAACTATTCTGTTTAAAAATCTGCCAGAAATAAAATACATATATTTCTTATCAGTTTTAAACAACACATGAAAGATGGAAATGACAACTAAGGAGCAAATAACAACTAGGGAGAGTATTATACCACAAACAAAAATTTTCCTAACAACTTCTGCACAATCAGGGAACTCCATTAACAAAATTCAAAATACAACATCTATTCATAAATGTAGTAGTCACAAACACACAGTGCTTTCTGTTTTCTCAGTCTTTGAAATAATTTCCTAAATTAATCTGTACAACTGCGAATTTTAGTCCACTCTCATGAACACTTCTCCCTTTAGAAACCAAAATATTTTCAAACTTACAAACTCTCAAAGTTTTCAAATCTACCCTAAATATATAATTTAAATTACAGACAGAAAGTCACAAAGTTCTATGAAACTAAGTAACACCTATCATCCAAGCTTCTCCATATAAAATACCTTTTCAAACCTGTTTACAGTGTTAATAGCCAATTACAACACTTATTAAAACACAATTGCAGACATTATTACCAACTATTCATTTTTGCTTATGTGCTCTTATAAATACATTTTTATAAGGTAGAATGTTACTTACTTACCCACAGCATACTATAGAAAAGCATAAAGCATACTTGACAACCAGGAATTCTGTTAACTTTCAGTTACTCACCTAGGAGAAAGAAAAGAATGCATAAGCACACTTTGTAATGGGGAGAAAGAAGGCAGCATTAAGTTGTAATGCATGAAAAAAGCTTCTATGTTTATTAGATTTTTTTAAACACTGTATTTTACCTTTACACCCAAGTTAAAAGGAAGGAGCTGGAAATATTCCACATACTGAGGTGGATCACAGAACAACAGTTAGGCAGAAGTCACATTTCTGTGAAATCCAACCAGCACTGATACAATACAGTCCTGTTAACACAAGAGGAGTCTCAAAATCTTTTAAAACCAAAATGGATAAAGATTCTGTGTTCAAAATGCACTGCCTAAAGTAACATTTTAACAGAACACAGTTACAAATCTAATTAACTTTTGTGACTACCATAACCGTTTTCAAGGTTTCCTGTGAAGACTGGTGAGAGAACTAAAGTTTTTCCTGATAAAATTAGACAACTTTTCCAAACTGGCATATTTCTATACTTCTCTCTTAATCTCTAACAGATTAGTGAAAATACTATTCCTTAGGTTCTGCCTAATAAGTATCAGCAATGGTATGCTGCTCTAGATGTTTAATGAAGTCAGCATTGAGTGGTGTGAGTGCAAAACAATGCTGTATATATCAGAATAAAAGGTTTCTTCATCAATGCATATGCATAAGCTATATGCATATAATATAGCAAAACGAAAAAAGAAAAAAGGAAAAAAGAAAAAAGAAGAAAAAAGAGAAGAAAGACGAAAGATGAAAGAAAAAGAAGAAGAAAAAAGGAAAGAGAAGTAGGAAGGAGGAAGAAGGGGGAAGAAGGGGGAAGAAGGGGGAAGAAGGGGGAAGAAGGAGGAAGAAGGAGGAAGAAGGAGGAAGAAGGAGGAAGAAGGAGGAAGAAGGAGGAAGAAGGAGGAAAAAGGAGGAAGAAAGGAGGAAGAAAGGAGAAGAAAGAGAAGAAAGGAGAAGAAAGGAGAAGAAAGGAGAAGGAGAAGAAAGGAGAAGAAAGGAGACAGGAGAAGAAAGAAGAAAGAAGAAAGACGAAAGACAAAAAAAGAAGAAAGAAGAAGATGAAGGGAGAAGAAGAGAGAAGACAAAGAATAAGACGAAGAAAGAAGAAGACGAAGAAAGAAGAAGACGAAGAAAGAAGAAGACGAAGAAAGAAGAAGACGAAGAAAGAAGAAGACGATGAAGAAGAAAGAAGAAGAAAGAAGAAAGAAGAAAGAAGAAAGAAGAAAGAAGAAAGAAGAAAGAAGAAAGAAGAAAGAAGAAAGAAGAAAAAAAAGAAGAAGGGAGAAGAGAGGAGAAGGAAGAAGAAGGGCGAAGAAGGGCAAAGAAGGGCAAAGAAGGGAGGAAGAAAAGATGACAAGAAAGAAGAGAGAAAGAAGAAGAGAGAAAGGAGAGGAAGAAGAGAGAGGAGAAGAGAGGAGAAGAGAGAGGAGAAGAAGAGAGAAAAAGAAGAGAGAAGAAGGAAGAGAGGAAGGAGGAAGGAGGAAGAAGAAAGAAGAAGAAAGGAGAAAAAAGAAGAAAAAAGAAGAAAGAAAAAAGTATCAGATCGCAAATACTTAAAACACATAGGAAAAAACAACCAATAAAAGTCAATGGAATGCACCTTTACCAAGGAAACTAGGATTTTCCCTGTAATATAATACTAAAAATTGATTAATTTTTAGAAATTGATTAATTTTTAGAAAAGGTAATGCTTCTGCAGATTTGGGAGATTTTGCCAATGAATTTAACTACAAAATTGATGTTGCTAGAAACTGAGCATAACTGAAAAACCTGTTTGCTAGTCTTCCACATTAATAAAGTTTACAAGCAATGTATTTCCACAGCATGTTTAAAATGGTAAAAATGTCCATGCAAATGATTCTGACATTCGTTTTACTGTGGGTTTTAATGTTGGTAGAGAAAGTACTTAAATCACTCAGGCTCTCACATGCTGCTAATAGTCAACTTCTATTAAGATTTTTGTGTATTTTTCATTACTCAGCCAATATGCATAGTCATAACCATAAGCAACCTAAAATACAGCTCTTCAGAAATATATTCCACAAAACCCCAAAGCATCCCAGCTACTGTCTCAAGGGTAACACTAGTGATGCACTGCTACATTTCTCTGCATGGAGGGCTACTGATGCATCTCACAACCCTCACTTTAGTACCCTGAGGCCTAGATCTAGAACGTGCAACTGACAGTGAAGTGCAAAGCCACCCTAAGTAGGATATCCGGGTGCTTTGCACAATCCATAAGAACTGCAGTCACTTGTAGTGGTGAGCAAAGGACTAGAAAAATCATTGCTGTTGTCTCTGCCATTCTTCTCTGAACAAGTGAGGTCCTTCAGAAAAATATATTATGATGCCTAGAAAGTTAGGCAGCTTTACTGCAGATAAACTAAGAAAATCTTTACTGCCCCATCTCTTAGATGTCACTGTAAGCTCTTACATGCATCCTAAGGTTTAGATGAAGCAGTTTTTGGGTTTTTAGGAGTGCAACTGCTTAGTTGAACAGGCTTTACACTTTTCTTGAGAACGTAACAGTGTTGTAACAATGTAAAGAGCATATCACATATTTCCTAACAGAATTTTAAGAACCACTGCAGGATAACAGCCAATCTTTAACAAGGTACAAGCTCAACATCACATGTTCTAGGACCTAAACACATGAGGGCAAGTCTAGACGGAGATCAGACCCTTCCTTTCTCACCAAAAAAGTCTGCAGAAGAAATGTATGGTTGAAGATCCAAAAGAGCCATTAAGCAAACAAAATACTTCTGGAAAGAAAGACCTGAACATCTCTATAACAGGAGAAACATCTATTTGAGCACAAAACTTGGCCCTATTCATACTAAGAATGGCTGCTGTTTGTGGAATTTCCCCAATGTATCAGGTGACCAACTCTGCACTCATAAAACATCCATTTAAATTTATAACCTGTTTAATACTATGTGCCAGAAGTCCTTCAGATGTGGTCAGCACCAGTATAATTACCTCATCCAGTTCATATTCTGAAGTAGTAATATTTTGAAACTAAGCTATCTAGTCTAAGGCTTACTGAACTTCAGAAAATGTGAAACTTCTGGCAGCAGTACAGAACACTCTATAGAGAGACAAAGCATTTTCCTAAGCAAACAATTGAAAATCAATACCTACAGCTTTTAAAATATTTACCACTATCATTTAGGGCAATGAAATACATCAAATCTCTACTTCAAAACCAAACTATAAAGTTTACCTCTCTACATCCAGTTTTCAGAAGGGCAAACAAAAAACCATGCACCAGCAAAGAAAAGTCTTGTAAGGTTCTAATATATATTATATTGGTTTTGCTGCTGCAACATTATTTACAGAATCTACTTTTTTCTTGTTTTAATAAAGAACCACTCTTTTAAAAGCAGCTACTATAGACAACTGTAGACCCACAAAACTGCAATTTCTTTCAGCAAGTGCTTCAAATTTTATCAGCATCACAGTGAAAAATCTAAGCAACTACATTTTCCAATGTCATGCTTTTGTGATTTCCCAGTGTCAGACTATTAATGTGACAGCAAACTGTAGTCATTAGTCAAAAATTGTAAAATGGTTTACATGCTTAAAGTGACCTTGAGACCATCTGTAAAATACTGATAGCCAAAACAATTGCTGTTTCATGATTGCTCCTGACTAAATGAAATCATACTTCAATTGAAAAACTGAATAAAATCTCATGTAAAAAAGATTTAAATCTACACTGGGTTGTTACTTTCAAAAATATATGGGACTATAGAGGAAATCTGAACATAAGCAAGCGGAGCTAGTTAGAAATATACCCACAATTTAAAGATTATCAAATTTACTATGCTAATGGCTTACCAGCAAAGTAATTGCATTGGCAGAGTATGAGATAACAACCTGTTAAAATTCCTGAGAAATGCAGAATTGGCAACACAATTATTAATTGTAGTACTGTATAAAAAGCCTTGTAATTCAAATGGTCCTGATTAATGTCCTGATGACAATGAATGTTTAATTCCTTTCGTATTTGTGGCTAACACTGCTCTATGTGAACCTCATCAATTATTAAGTAAATGCTACAAGCAGCTTGTCTAATGTCACTGAAGAAAGACACATGCACACTAAATAGCACGCTCTGCATGGGAATACAAACCTCGGAAGTAAATAGTTTCACTCCCAATTGCAGTAGCATTCAACTGCACTTCCAGTTAATCTTACCTCCATCATGATAAATCCCACTCCCAAAGATATACAATTAGCTTTCAATGAAAGAACATGTGAAGTAGCTTAAGCCAAATATGTCTATTTTCTTAAAGGAAAATGAAAACCATTTTACAAAGGTCAGTACTAGGAACTACTAAGCATTTCAAAGGAGGAGTGAAGATATGTCTGTTTAATTCTAAGGACACATTCCCATATTCATAACAGTTAGGTTTTCAGGTCTTGCTGCTTCTAACCATCTTCTAGCTATGCTGTCTTACAATAATGCTCAATATCCAGGCTAAATAAAAAAAAAGGAATGCTATTATAGCAATAGCAGAAAGGTATAAGCCATGTAGCAAAAACAGCACACTAACATGTCACATCAAGGCACATAGCTCTCCCCCTCTGATGCAAATTAGGTCAAAATCAGACAGTTGTGGGCTTTTTTGGTTGTTTTGTTTTGTTATTTTGGGTCTTTCAAGGTAGCAATCAGTAAACTTAAATTTGCATACAGCAAAGTGGCAGTTATAGTAGTCATAAAGGCACTGGGGTACTTTCTGTAAACATCTGTTCAGTGTAAAGAGACAGAAAAATTACTCACTGAACAGATGAGGTAGTCTATGTGGAAATTTAAAGAGAAAATAGTACATGTTATGTGGGTTTCAACTTTAGGCAATCTAGAATTATGGCTGTGGTGTACACCTAGAGCCAGAATTTTGCTATCTCCATAGGAAAAAAAATCGTATTACAATTCTTTATCAATAGCAGAGGTTACTTCCTGAAAACGTTCTGGTAAATTCAGTATCTAATATATAATTTAACTAATTGAAGTGAGTTTTCTATAAAGGCTGAAAAAAATACTTAGGAGGTTTCTTTCTTTTCTCATTATCATTGTACAGACTTTTCAAACTTCCAGTGCAACTAGCCTTACTGAAAACTTTAAGGAATTTACGATAAATGGACATCATTTTGGTTATCCTAGATAACATTTATCCTTCACAAAAGGCTGAGCGGTGATATTCTATGCACAACTTTCAACACACTGAAGCTCTTCCAAAAGGGAAGTCATCTCATAGCATCTCATCTTGGGTCAAACATAACTACTAATTCCATTTGCTTGTAATACTAACATTTATGGGAAACAGGAAACCTCTGTCAGGCAGGGGTAACATAGCTATGATTGGGCACCAGAAGCCAAGGGCTGTTGTGGGCCGTGACAGACTACCTTAATTTTGTTGACCTTCTTAGGAAATGAGAAGCCAGTGACTGTGTAATGATAGAGCACTTAATGTAAACTCATTACTTAGCTAACAAATTCCCTGGAAAACTGAACTAGTTTTCACAAAGTGGTAGGACAAATCAATGCAGATACAAAACAAACTCTAAATTGACTCTAGTTGAAATCAACTAAAAGTTGAAAGGTTTGTATATGAGCTACATGCAACTCACTTTCTAAACATAACCACTCCCTTCAGCAATTACTTAGAAGCAATCAGAATTATTTATAAATACAATTTTGTGAATAATTAACTCTTTATATTTTGCATAATCTTCTTCAGAGATAGAAGGCCATTTCTGTGCTGTCTTTTCCCAAACACAGTGTACTTCTTTCATCTATATACAATATGGATATGAGTGTACTAGAAAGTAATTGCAATTATCAAAAAAAAAAAAGTATGATAAAATTAAAGTACTTGATCAAAGCTTTCGTATTTTTGTCAAATGCATTTGGAAAAATAATGCACGATTTAAGAGTATAAAAGAGGCCATGTCGATTCAGGCACAGCCAGATGAACACGCACACAAAATACAATACAACAGAGGCGCACTTGAAAATGCACTGTATCTGATACTTGATAGTTTACATTAGTATTCTAAGATCTTTGTATTACTGAACAAAATATCTCAGTCTAGTGACAATCACAGTAGCATCAGCATCACCCCAAAATGCACACAGAGATTGATCTGTTTCTCCTCTTTGAAAGCCAACAGCATTTAAATTCACAAGGATCAAAAAGGAGCCCAACTTTCCTTCCTAAATTTAGCATTTATAGATAAAATTTCAAATCAAGACATGAAAATAAAACATGCTAAAGTTAACGGGTGTTGGTTACTTAAGTATCACCTTAGCAGGTTCTTTTTTTTTGACATATCGATAAGTGAAACAACATACCTCTTTAGCAAATCCTATGATAACTGGAGGCCTGACATGTATGACAACTAAATGAGTTTATCTGAGTTGAGCTTTGTTTAGCCATTACTAAAAATCACAACCAGTAAATAGCTTGCAAATGCTGTATCAGACCTTTATACTTACTGCCAATGAAAAATGAGACTAGCATCTTAAGATGAAATCCTGAGATACCACCTCATACTGCGATAAAGAACTGATCCATCATTAATTAAAAGCTACTTTTTTTTCCAATTAGTAAGTATTTATAAGAGGTTCTTTATTTTAATAAAAACTTAACAAACCCTCTCTGCCTTTTCAGTGCAAAGAGAGGCTAAAATAAAATGTATTTACTTTAATAACAAATTTGGCAGAGAGCTCTTCTACTATCACCTTATTAATCAAGAGAAAGAGGAAGTTAGGTGGTATGATAATCTTCCTGATATCAATAATGGCTTCATTCTCATCTACTGGCCTCAGTGTTGGCCACAGTAATGGCTGGTGCACCCTTCAGACTACTCTGTAGCAGACTGCATTACACTGCAGATGCCATGAGGAGCAGATTCAGTTACAACCATCATCACCACAGCAACACCAGTCTTTTCTGGCTCCAGAATAGCATGGACACTGGACGTGCTGAACAGCATGACTTTATCTACTTCCACACTTCTGAGGCTTCTCCTGATTTTGTTGAACAATGACCAATTCATCCCACTGGTACAGGCCAACAAGGGAAAAACCAAGGGGGTTTTACATATTAGGTGTTCTATACATTCTTGGTGCTGACACACTCCTTTAAACAGACTGTTTCTATTTTTGCTTTCTGGTTTCCACAGTGCTATAAGCTATAGTGAGATGAGTGAGATTGATGACATGCAATAAAGGGAAGCAAGTTCACATTTATAAAATACAGTTTACAAGCCAAGAGGGGTATTTTTTCACTCAGCTTTATATGTAACCTACAAGAAAAACATCCACAGCATATACACCAGCTACCTAATTCATCCATGTATTAATTTCAAAAAGGCAACCTCTTAAAATCTTCGCTAATGCTTCTGAATTACACAGTTTTAGAATCTGCCTTAAATTACATGCATAAAAGAGAAAAGTGGAATTTGTTTCTTACCACAAAACCAGCTTTCCTTTAGTGGAAAGATATCTATCAATACCTATGAACTCTATGTGTGTGTAATACAACATGCTTCTTACAGCTATTCCTAGCACCTGATGAAATGTGCAGCTGAGAAGTCCTGACAATTTAAAAATAACTGATTCATGGGTTATTTTTAATTTCAAGTAATGCAATCACCTGTATTTAGTACTACATATTTAGACAAGCTGCCTGTCTCTGTTCCCAACACCTCTTTCCCTCTGTCACCTCAAACTTGACATTTTTGAATTGCAAATATGCAGATTTTTTTCCTTTGATGACTTGTCATTTAAACTGTCAAAAGCTGTAATTATTTACATATAGCTATTTATTATTAATCTAGCAAAATCTTCACAGACATCACACTGTTACTGTTTGCTCGTGTCATTCTCCTGCCAACCCTGCTTTCACTGCTGCTAATTTGATGCCTTTTTACATGCATCAGACCTGTTTTCCTTGTTGACTGTTTCTCTAGCATGGCAGGCCCAGACATGCTAGCTGGTTTTCTAGTTGTTTATCAAACATGCTACAAGTTTCACATTATTAAACATTTTAATGCAAGGCTACAATAATTATTAAATATATATATATATAAATGTTCGGTATAGATAAGCACCTTTGACAGAAGTAAGTTTTGATTTTTTTCCCAATGAGTGGGAAACTATTTCAAATTTCAAGGTTCCTACTTTCAAATGGTTTCACATGAAAACATTTTGTCAAGACAGCTAGTAAGAGGCAAATTTGTCTTCACGCTTTTCACTTTACCCTACATTCCTTACCTTCACATTTACAGCACTGCTCTACCTTCCTATTGTCCAGCTTACTGACATATCTGATATACCCCTCCTACAACAATCCCTCTTGGCCCCCACTACTCCACACTGCTGTTGTTAAAATTCTGGTCCAAATCACTGACCAGGATACTTCCACAAAAAAAAACCACCCCGTCTAACACATGGGTTTGTTTTATTTTATTTCTGCCACAACACTTCCCTTTGAAAAATGGAACCAATTTCTCAACCTGCATCCACACTGCACAGCATCTTCCACAGATTTTTAATAAACTCTTTAAAGCCACCACTGCAGGAGAAATTAGTTGACTAGCAACAGGAAAGCGTCAAGAGTCATGTGAGATCTTTTGCACAGAGACTGCATTCCCAAAGACCCAGAAGCCTCAGATTAAGTCAGCAGAAAGTTTGAATATGCAACTCTGTTTCCTGTTTCTTTCCCAGATGCCTTTACTCACAGCTTGTTTATTCTGCTGATAACTTCCACTGAACAGGAATTATTGTGGGGTTGGGACTGGCAGATTTTATGCTAAAGATATTTAGATCAATTCATGTTTCTCTTTCTTCTTCCACCCCACCTCCACTCAAGTAGCACACATGAGCGCAGGAGCAAGGGAAGAAGTCAAAGCTTTATCCTTGTGGCAAGTCTGAAACTGCTGCTCAAAAACTATACAGCAGGATCCATGTGTCCAGTTTGAAAAATCTTCTGTACTAAATCTGACCAGAGAGAGCTTATAAGAGCTTATATGTTACAGATAAAAATGTGACTTGACATAACCTTCCAGTTGCTGCCATGTCAAAGAAAAAGAAAGGGCTGAAGTCAGTTTTGCAGACTTAGTTTTTGAACAGAAAAAACTCATTGTGAAAGGCATTAAAAAAGAACAAAACAGCAAGCAGATTTTCTAAGCCTAAGATCCTGGGGCATTTTCACATCAAAGTGATTAAGGGGATCGCTAAAATATCCGTTTGGAAAGGCTATTTGGCAGGATGACTGCCTCACTAATAGCAAAATACAGTCAACAAAATAGAAGATAAATTTAAATCAATTACTTTGGACATACTACTCAGGCTTGAAGTACATTCAGTCAGTACCTGCACTTAAAACTGCCAAGCTCCACCACCCTGCAAGAATAAGAATAGCACAGCTGATCTCATATTCTAAACTTGCTGTTGGGTATGCAGATCTTTAAATTATGCGTCCGTTAATTGACATGCTGCCTACTGAATTACTGCTTCATTAGACTTCCCACTGAAATAAATGTTTATTAGCTTTTACCTCTCTTTTAATGTTATTGCACAAAGTATGATAATTGGGTAAATATCTTAAGGATTCCAGAAACACTGGAATTTCACTGAAATTAACAACTTGTCTAAGATATTTCAAGAGTTCTAGGACAGGCAGCTAAATATGGTTCATTGGGTTTGGGCTTTGAGGTGGGTTTTTTGGATGGATCACATCATGGTACTAAAAATTGACCAAATCCTTGAGAGGAAAGACATTCCCCTTTACTGAGTTACCCCAAAGAATCAATTATATGGTCAAGTTTTTACAAAGAATATGCCACCACCTGGAGTACGAGTTTTAGCTGATTTGGTGATTTTGGGGGGTATAACAAGACCTGTCTGAGAAGCTTTTTCTTCCAATGCTGCAAAGGTCTAGCTATCTTTTTACTATCTGTTCATATTGGCAGTAGGTAAGTGTCTGCAAGCACACTGCACATTCCAGATCCTTTCTGTTATATCTTGAGACTGACAAGTTATGTGTCTTGTGTATAAATACAAAAATATACATTTAAAAAATCCAAACAAGAAAGACAAGATTCCATTCTGAAAATTCCATGTAGATTCCAAAGAGAAAAAAAAAAAATCATATTTTCTAAATATCTGAAAAGACAGTAAGTTTCTCAACACAGGAGAGAGATCTCTAAGTCAGGGTAGAATCATTCTACTGGAAGAGCATGAAGCACTGTTAGCGTGAAAGCCATACATTTGATCTGTGCTGAAATCACTGAAAACTCCCACAGGTTTGAAAATCTGAATTAAAAACTCCCTGACATGACACCTACGCATGAATGCAATATATAAAGAATAGACCTAATTATTTCAGTGTCCAGAGTTTCAGTAGAACTAGCATTGGTGCCAACTTCTAATAATCCCCAACAATTCAACCACTAAGTACAGCAATAATTTAATCTGTGCCTTTCCCATTCTCATTTCCTTCCACTACTTAAAAACAGAACTCTTAAAAGTAGATGCCATAGGGGAAGGGTCAGCTTTAGATTGAATGGATCTGAATCACTGGACACCAACAAATTGAAGTGGATCAACAGGAATTCATTGCCTTTTAACCGGCAAACCATTTTAGGTGAAGTACAAAAACACGGAATTTAAAAATAACTTTTATTAACAGTTTTCAGAATTTGTTTAATATTTCTCTAAGCTATTCAGATACTCTACGACTCCTAAAGCTAATTATTAAAGATCTAGTTTTCTTTCTTTGACTGACAAAATCTGCACTGAAAGTCCGTATTTTACACAGAAAATACGTGCTGAAATTGAGTCATATACATATTCTGGGGTTTTAATTCAGTGGTGTTATGAGAAGAATGGAAAGAACTTGAATCAAAACATATTCAGGAACTTCCCTTCCTCATGTATTTGGTGAATTCTACATTTCCTCTTTTATCTTCCTAAATATATCTTCCTATTATTTTAATTTGACTTACAGTGGGGAACAGATTTATTCCACTGCTTCAGATGGTTCTGTGTTTAGAGTTACATATCTAAAGGTCTGAACTAAGATGCTCTTTCTTTACTATTTGCAGAAAGGTATAAACTTTAGAAATACCGTATTCTTAAAGCATTTTCTCCACAGTTTCAACTTTGAAAGTAATTTTCCTCAATGAGGTGAGCACATTCTTCAAAATATTCCACACATACCTCTCTAGTCTGGAATTACAGAATTTACTGAAATGGCTTTTATTTACTGTGTTAAAGACAGCATACATGAATTGTGACAGACCTCAGCTAATGTTGTGCATAGCTTCTATGAGACTGTGGTTTTCATACAAAGTACTAATCATGCTTAGAAGTTAAACTCTAGGAATATCATTATCACAAAGTTTTTATACCACACTGTGCGCAATCATTTAATATATTTCCAGTTTGGTAACTACAACACAGGAGAACAAGCTTCAGTAAACATATTTGCTTTCAAATTAGAACTTTAACAACATTAACATACTGATTTGACAAAGATAATTCAAAGGATTATTATGTCTAAAACTCAATTCATCCTCCCTTAGACTCATGAGATTTAAGGAAGAATTAAAATAATAATAGGAGTTCTGTGATGAATTCATTTCATCTACTACATATACATGTTTCACACAAAAAGGGAAAAACATGCTACTGACACATAGTAAGCTTTAGATTCTTACAGGGGACCTTTGACCTGAAAGTTCATGGCAGTGCTACTGAAGTCATAAAAGGATATAATAAACAATTTAACATCTGAGTTTCTAAATGAAATCTGACAATACATTTCACTTCAAATCATGACATGCTATAAACTACTTCCTTAGGATTGCTAAGGAAAAAGACTGGAGTTTTATAACTTATCTGTTGATTTTCTGCTAAATGGCACAAATACTGCTGCTATCTTGAAACAAGGACAATGGTTTTATGAATCCTGTAATGAGTCTGAAAAATTATGATTAAAAAAAAAAAAAGAATGTCTTTTGTATGGGATATAAATTAATTGCTTAAAATTTGTATATTTAAGAGACCTCCAGATATACTTTTAAGTAGCAACTGGTACTTGTATGGAGGGTTTTTTTTGGGGGGGAAGGGTTGGTTTGGATATGTTTGGTTCAGGGAAGTTAGTTGCTTGTTTTGGAGTTTGGGGTTGGTTTGGTTTTGGCGTGTTTTTTAAAGCTTAAAATTCACATTTCAACTTCCTTCTTGCTACTTCTTCCCTATTCATACCGTTAAACCAGAATCAGAAGCCTGAAGACTTAGCTTTTGATTTGGGAATTTAAGAAGTGAGTTTTCTTTCGATTTCTTGATTTTCCTACACAGAAAATTCAAGTGCACAGTTCTACAAAAGCTGCAATATATAATAATGGACAGATTTTGCTCTTGAATAGCTTCCAATCTGTACTAAGTGGCTGAAGTATGGGTGAAGTGGGAATTTAGAGAAACGGTTATTCTTCTCAAATAGCTCCTTTTCCTCTATGAGGAACCTAAGACCATCTGAAAATCAATTTTCACACACAATCATACCTCCACTCATGGCCAATGAACAAATGAAAGTATAGGGTGTTTTTTTTTTAATGATGGAGGCTCTATATTATCCCCACTTCCAGCAACCTGCAGTTCAGGTACTTTGAGTAGCATTAATGAATGGTTTAGCAGATGTGTAAGGGCTTTCTGAGTTCAGGTTTGGACAACTGTAGTATCCTGAATCCATGCAGTCCACAATAATTGTTTAATTTTTAATAGACATTTCCTGTATTTGAATTTACTTTATTTGAATATAGTATCATTGAATTTATTAAAGTTATGCTTAAGTGCATTTGAATTCTATATATGTTCAGATGGAGCATTAGCAACTGGGTGCTCTAAAATTAGGCTTAGGGGATGCATGGCTCAGAAAATAATTATCAAGAATGTGTGCACTGTTTCTGCATTAGTAATAAAACATTTTAAGATCCCCCTAGTGTGATAATGACATTGCTTTCATAGCAGTTTAATTTTTAGCATAACATGAAGTTAAAGTACCAAACAATGAATTTTAATTTTTAAGTTCTCAGTGTCGTGTCCATTTTCTTTCATGACCCAGCCTTACAGCTGAACTGTATACCCAAGGTCTCACCACTAGCAGCATTTATCTTGGAACGAAGCACTTTTCCCCTCAGGCTTTAAAACTGTGACATTCAGAGATAAACTGTTAAAAAGATCAGAGCAGCTCTGCCTGTAATTGACCACTCCCCTGAAGATTACAATTCAAACACACTTGGAAAAGAAGATGTCCCCCTGCATTTGACACAGTATGAGACAGAATATCCTTTTCCAGGTCCAGAGGCAAAGTGCCATTGAGGGATCCCTGGCACATGCAGGTTGCCTCCCACCAACACTGCCCAAATTCCACCCTGCTGGGTAACACAAACACACACCTTGGTCTTTTGTGTTAACTATCAGTGGATACTTAAATGGACATAAGGAATCTCATAAGGAATCCTTGTAGCTCTATTTTGCACAAAACAAGCCCTGAAATCCAGACTTATTTTATTTATGAGATCCCTTCACAATTGAGGATCCCTTTGGTAAACCTATATTAAAAAAATTGGAAGCACTTCTGAATGTCTCTGTTATGAAATCAAATTCCTAGGAAATTAAAATCTCAAAACAAGGAAAATTTAACCTGAATCACATAAAGGAAACATTAATTATAAAAGAGCAAGGAAAAGATATTCAAAAACAATTCAAGGAAGATTAAGTAAAAAACATGGGAAGTCAGTGTTCACATCAGTGTTGTCATATTGTTCTAGAACTACTTGATTAAAAAAAAATCTAGTCCCCAAAATGAGTTGCTTTTAAGTTAGCGAAGTTTTATGCTAACATATAATAGCTTTTCACAGTGCCTGCCACAGAATAGCCAAAGAACCATTTGTAGCTTAAAATAAATAATAAACCCATGTAACACAAGAACAGCCAAAGATTTGATATTATGGCTCCATTTCTGCAGTGATATCCATGCAAGCAGATGCCTACCACAATTCTGTCAATGCCAATTGTGCCCCCACAATGGCTTATATAACTCGGACAGAGCAATGGAGACCAAATTTGGCATTATCGATTCCTATCGCTCCTGCTACCTAGGCAGAGAAGAAGATTGATCTAGTAAGGTTTTAGCTAGCTATTGCCATAAATGTTTCAGTATCTGGTGACACATTTCATTTACAGAAGAGATGAATCTACCTCCTATGCATATAAGATTCAGACTTGGACACATTCTGAAGTGGAGCTTAAAAGTGTTCTGAATTAACCACCCAGCATAATTTTCAGTATTGTGACTGCTGTTCTGGAAATATGGATCAGGAAATTATTTTACTGCTATGTAAATCCTCGCTGATTTTGGAATATAAACAGATTCATTATTACACATTTCCTCCTGAGACAGGCAACTTTTCATAAAGGCACAGCAATAAGGATTTCTTTTTGTTATATTCCAAAAGGAATCTTTTTAATTTACCACTTCCACTTGGAAATATTGGAAAAACCACTAACTCACACCTGATTAAAATAAAAACCAAAAATCCAACACCAACCAAACAAGCCAAAAATCACCAAAGAGCCCTCACCACACAGCACATAATTTCAACTTCTTAGAACTTCAGGGAAACCAAGTATTACTTATAAAAGGAATAGTACAGCAAACTATAAGTTACGAAAACTACAACACTAAAAATTATTATTGTAGAGGCTGATGTGAAAAAAATCACAATGTACAAGAGTACATTGTTACATTCCCATTTTATTTGATGCACTGCATGCAGCAACAACTATAAGTGCACTTAACTACTGTTCCTGTCTGGTGGGGATTTGGCTATGTTCCTATAGTACATGTGAAAAGGTTTTTAAAAGATACTGAAAGGAAATCAAGTCGAATAAGACGTACTGCACTCTATGAACAAAACAGCTACACAGTTCCTCAAACAAAGCCTGTTTGTGTCAGGAATCCTTTTATATTCAAGTAAAATACTGTTAATAAATTCAAACCACACATCTGCAAATGGTTCAATTCAGTCATTGTCTGGAATACCACACACAGACAGAATAGTAAGGATGCAGTTTAACTGAAATAGAGGTACCACATGGTAAAAGCAATCAATAAATAGCCTACTGCTAATCCACCTCAGCAAGATTTCTTCCTATCCTTTTCTTCAACTCCTCTACTCCACTTTGATAGAAGGACTAACAGGTCAACACTAATCCATCCAAAATTGGTACTAGTTTTGTAGTCCTCTACAATCCAACAGCCAAAGGAACGCAAGAGGAGGCTGCTGTCCTTATATTACCTATAAAAGGTGTCACCCCAGGAAAAACAAACTAGCCAAATAGTGTTCAAAGTCTTATCACACTGTATGGCAACTCCAGCTTAGGGTTATGAAGAGCAGTCCTCCCCCCCCAGTTAGTTTACTGCAGTGGTTCTGCACTTGCAACTAAAACTCCTACTGAACAAACATCAGGTCTGGCTTGCTTTTAAAGGCCTCTGTCTCAAATGCTAGTATTTTTCCTTAAAACCCTGAGATGGCTTAGTATTCAAAATGAAGGAACATGCAGCCTTGTTCTGAAAATCCTCCAGGATGTTATTATAGTCACGTGAACTGGGACCTGTTCTTGAGATTTTACTATAAATTCACATACATATAAGAAATAGCCTTCTGGATCAAGCCAAAGACTTACCTAACCCAGTTCTGTCAGCAGACCGAGACACTTAAGTGAAAGCATACCAACTTCATCTCTTTCCAGAGTTTATTTCTCTTACTCTCAACTGCTCAACTGAGGATGCTAGAAGATGTACTAGAAAATATATTCCTCCCTAGCCATTTTGGTACCCTTTTGTACCCACTGCCCACAAATTCATCTAAACCTTTTTTGAACATCCTGGTTTCATCTCCCACAAACATCCTGAGGCAGCAACTTCCAGAAGCTCACTACCCAGTTTAAGTAAGTACCTTTCATCCGGTTTACACAACTCTGCTCATTTCACCAGATGTCCTCAGTACTAGCCATGCAGTTCTGCATTTGCCTGACCACTTCCATGGATTTGTGAACTTCAATCATATCCCCCACTCCTCCTTCAGACTGAAATGCTGAGCTGGCAACTGGTCCATTCCCTTGATGCTAATTTTCCCCCATCTTCTGTAATTTTACCAAATCTTCCATGAAATCAAGAAGATGAACCGCACATCAGGCTCAAGAGGATGGTGCAGGACTTTTTTTAATACAAACACAAAACAATGCTCTTATGTAAAAAAATACCCAACCTTTCAAAAGGTTGACTACTGTGCCACTGTCACTTATAATTAGCAACTAAAGAATTAGAGCTCATATGAACTGAGTGACAGAAGAGAAGGTTACTTTAGCTAGACAGCTTTCTAGCTTCAAAGTCCTAGCATGCTCTATGGTTTGGGAGAAGAATACTGTTCTTACTAAAAAAAAAAAAAAAAAAAAAATTCCATCACTGATGTAAAATATAAATTTAACATCACTTCTCTATATCATGTAAAAGTCAGAAAATCCTATCACTGGGAGTTATTTCAGTCTTACCAATAAGGCTCAAACCAAGAGGTGACATACACATTTTGTTAAAATTTCTGAACATCTCCTGCACAATAAAAACCTAAAATTTAATCTTTTTAGAATATGTCACTTTCTGACATATGATGAAGATGCAGGTTTGTGATCACTGACATCTGTTTTCCATTTACTACAAGATTTGAAAGGATAAATCTCTTGCTTTATGAATTACAGAGCATTGGAAGTGGTATCATATACAACTCCTTTATAAATGCAGACTTACAGTAAAAGTTCTGCAGCAAATGGCTATGTTTATTATATGCCCTAAAGAGATAATTAAGGAGAATGCATTGGGATACAATCAATGTCAGCAATCTACAAGATGTAATAAAGCAGATAATGACACTTGTATGCCAATACAATCTCCATTTATCAGACAAGTATATACAGTAACGTATCAGTTGGCTGGCTGGCTTGTTTTTATTCTTACTTTAAGATGCTTTTTCCCAATCACAACTTCATACGCAGAAATTGTTAAGGCTCATAGAACTTTACAGTTGCACTGAAGATTACTCAGCCACGACAATGAAACAGCAAGCTAGAAGTCCTTACTAGCCACCAACAAGAAAATATCTAAAACTACTTCAGCAAGGCCTTCTCTTACCTTGAGAAAGAAAAACCTAATGAGACATAGTTATGGTTTTGATTAATATGAAAAATAAACTATGAAAGCATAAGAATAAATAATTGTCCTTAATAGTGTCATTTAATGTACCTATACAGGAGTTTCTACACAAATTTGGTAGCATTTTCAGAAATAGATGCTAAAACAGTAGTTTATACATCCATAACTTCTAGTCACTTTAAATACAAAACTCATACCCACTTGTGTCTGTGGTAACGTGACCTATGTTTACTAAATCCAGAAACTCCTGCCACAGCAACAATATTAGAGCAAAATGGATTCACTCAACTACATAAAAGTGCAGTTATAAGTCTCTTCATAATTATTTTTTAGTAGCATGAGTTCACTGTGATCTGTAAGATAAACTTGAAGTTTCCATACAAGATTTTAAAGAAATAATTAAGAACAGGTCAGACCTATAAATCTATCTGCAAAATTCACTGATGCCTATAATTTTTATTCCCCTCTTCAAACATGAAAAATAGAAACCAAAAAATACTGCTCTACATCATTGTTGGCAACCAGTGCACTCACCATAACTGAGGAGATCATATCCTTTAACATTGCTATAAAGATCACATTATTTCATGACTCATTTATAGTAAAATAAACATGTCACAGTTAAACTTGGAGAAAACTGAACATGCTACTTTCAAGCTCTCCATGGTATTTACATGCTTTCCATGCCTCTGTTGCTGCCACTTATTTACAAGAACTAGGACTACCTGATTAGTCACAGTCTTTACAACATGCCCACTATCACACAGGCTTTACAACTTGTACAGAGCTATGCTATTTGTAGAACTATTCCACAAAAAGTATCATCCAAGTGTAAAGCACAAAGATCAAGCTGAGCAATCAAACTGACTGAATTTAGCCTCCTCTAGATTTAGATTCTGTATTTGTACTCAAAAAGCCAACAGCTTCTTCTCATATGAACTATTCCACCCTAACACACTTTAACTACCCCTAACTTCCATATCATCATCATCCTCCTCTCTGCTTCACCACCTGCAGCAACAGCTGCCTGCCACAGCTAATTAAAAAAATATATATGCGATTCAACCATCAGCATATAATAGGATTAGCCATCAGGTCAAAGAGCAGACAATTCTAACCTCTATTTGTGGTGGCACTAAGAATATTTTGTTTCCATCGAACTTGGGCCAGTTTGCAAGGTGGCTTAAAAAAACAAACCAACCTACCAAAAATGAGCAACACTGGGAAGAGAAGTGACTCATAAAAGGCTGAACTGTATAAACTTCACCTCCAGAGACAAAATAAAACCTAAACTAAAAATGTCCGCATTACGGACAGCCAAATTATCATTCATGCATTTAGTATTTCTGTCTGTTTACTGAATCGGTCTTTATGAGCTGCAAACTGACCATAAATACTTAATTAAAAGATTCACATATAAAATTATTGCTACATCACACTGGATGCATGCAAGTAAAAAATAAACAAAATAAAAACATCACCATACCAACAACTAAGTGAAAGAAAAAATCTTACTGCTCCATATTGGAGACACCTAATTTACCGCTACTTCTCATCAAAGTAGATGCTATTAAAAACAAAAGGCAGCTGTACCCGTCATCTTATGAAAACTTCCATTTCAAAAAGTTAGGACTCAATATCCAGCACAAACTCACATATAAATTCAACATTAGATCAGTTTCACAAATGTAGTTTATAGCATTATGACTAAGGGGTAGTTGAACTGATTTTCAATTCAAATGAGAAATCAAGTTAACTTCATCCTCCTACCAGACAAGTATCCTAAGGTTTCTGTAGTTAACACAAACCCCAGCTGCTAATGTAACAAAAAAGTACACTTGAGAAGTCACATCTTCCTTCCAAAGATCACATTTTCCCAGGTGACAGTGTTCTCTCCCACATGATGAGGATCCAGCCACAGGGTATTTGCCACTTTCAGACGATAGTACTTTAACTTAGAAAACACAGAAACAATGCAGTTACTTCTGACTTCTCACACTACAACCACCTCCATCCTTGATGGCTTACCTCAACAGAATCACAACACATTGGTCTGACTCTCAGACACTGCAGCATCCTTGTCAGCATCACTGACGAGGCCATAAACAATGTCATGCCCAAACCACAATTTAATTTCCCTTCTTGATCTTTCTCTAGGACTCAAACAAACATTTTAAAGGACAAAAGCCAAGCCATACAAAGTATTGAGCAACACGCAGGACACATTAATGTGATCATGGTAATAAAGTATGGCTGTAGATCAAATAATACACACAAAACCTAATAAATGGAAATCAATTCCAAAAAACATTGAAGAAACTACCTTTTAGCTGCACCCTACCCAAGAGACTAAAAGATTCATAGCGCACACCTTTTCCTCTGATATCCACTCATCTCTTAGGAAGAACAGCATTGAGAGTGAATGGGAACTTCAATTACAGGTCACATTTATTTAAGAAGTGTGAAGATCATGCTGAAAAATTGTAGGTATTTCTATGCAAAATTATATACACAGAATAAATGCTCTTTGATTTCATAATGGCTAGGCATAGTAAAAAAAATCCTTTGAAGGCTAGGCTATTTAAAATATTAAGGTTCAGAAAATCCAAAAGGATTAGCGGGCTTTCCAGTATAGTATTCCTATTCCTGTTATTTACCTTGGGGTTTCACTTGTCTTGAGAAAACAAAGTCAGACTGCAGCTGATCCACTTAACATTTCCCATGCAGGAAGGTTAAACCTCTGCTAAGAACCAAGGTCTTCACATTGGAAAAAATCAGCTGGGAAGAGGACCTAGATTATCACTAAAATATCTCTGCAGAATTAGCTGAACATTTCAGAAATACATGCTTTCAGAAAATTAATTTCTGAACACAGAAGAATAAAGCAGTTCAGAAGACTGAGATTTATGTACCCTGTTCATCAGTGAAGCTACAACCATGGGCCCTAATTTTAAAAGACTATCTAGATTGTATCAGGCAAATTAGGAAGCCTTTTAATAAAGGAATAAACATTGACTCCTCATAAATCAATCAAAAATGTTTCCCATTATTTGATAGCAATTCAGTTTTAAGAGACTGTCCATGAAAGCACAAGAGCCGTAGAAGTGAATGCTACACTGAGTGTTAAGTGTTTTAAAGTAGTATTCTGGGAAGGATTTAACATCTACTCACTGAACAACACACATTCGTGTTCAGAGTCAGAAAATTGGATAATTACTGAGAAAGCACAGTAATGCACCACTTCTAATTGATATTCAAATGAAAATTTTCTTCCTGAAACAAGCATCATCTTCACTAAAAATCAAAGAGTTTCTCGAATGATAACATCCACACTGTAATGTCCACCACACTTTTTCTTAATACACAAAACTATCCTCCAGTGCAAGACAATATTTTTGACCTGGAACAGGTATCTTTTGAGATCACCAGAAATACTCCATTGCTGTATTCATGACAAGGGTTTGGGGCTTTTTTTAAAGGCCAATGTGTTCATCTTATAATTATTTCAAATGGGTGGAAATGAGGGAAGAACTCAAGAGACTGGATTTTTGTTTGTTGAGGTGCTCTGTTTGTTTTTAATTGTTGGCAACTATGCTTCTCAGACTGAGCCTGGATTCCTAGGGCTTGTACAGTTTGGTTGGGAAAGAAGTAATTAGGTAATTAATCCTATGTATTTATAGTCTCTGAAATTCAAACAAAATCAAAAAACACACCAAAACCTTCACATGGAATAGAATAATATTAAAGACTTCATTTTATTTTATGGTATGTCTGAATACTGGATATAAATTTAGACTTACCTCTATTTTAGTGCTTTTTTAGGAGATTAAATACTTCATAAGTGTAATTACCCAGAGCAACTGAAATATACACTTAAAATCAGGAGAAAAAGCCTCTATCAGCCTATTTTTTTATCTCTTTAGGCAAGATTAAAAGGCATATCACTACCAGCACTTAGTCATTAAGTATATGACTATGTATAATACCTATGAAGGTATTAACTGTTTGTTTCTACAAGGATACCTACAGCAAAGATACAAGGAAACATGCATTTGGGGTACTTACATTTTTCACATATTTGTATTTGATTCCTTCTACACAACCTATTTGAAATCATCATGCATGTTACTGATTATTTAGGAGCAGACATTTTATTCTTTAATTACAATAATGACAGTCAACCTGCACCTAAAATTCAAACACAGAAACATGAATGAAACCTCCTAGGAATGGAGAGATGAACACATTCATTCAGAGTGTTACCTGGTAATTTACTTCACTTCAGTGCACTCTATCAGTAATCCTGGCAACTATCAACACAAATATGTGCACAAGAAAACAAAAGTCTATTCTAAAATTCTCTTACCAATTAGTTTCACCTTTAATGAAAAAGGGCTGAGAGAATATTTTCTTTGCTGCCACCTAATATCTTCTACAAACAATTTTATTCTGAAAAGAGAGGCAGGGCTTTTTGGTGTGGCCTGGATTTTGTAAACAAGTATACAAAAATTGCTTCTCCTATTTGCATATGTACATATTTCAGTAACCTATAACCACCACTGCATGATTTTGGTGCATTCCTCTGGGATTATACAGATTTGGAAAATCTGTATTACTGCTTTTGTTGACACTACAACTCAATGCAGAAGTACACAGACACAGAACTGATTGTTTCTGTGTAATTTCTTCAGTCAGCTTTGCAGGAGATCTCACATTAATCCCTGAAATGCTGCTTAGGAAAAAAAAAAAAAACAAAACAAAACCCAAAAACACCCCAACAAAGCAGCACCCCTCATCTCAAGTTGTTTTAGACAAATATAAATACAAACTGTAACTTTGCAGACTTTTGCACAAGCAGCCTGACTGTTGGCCACTGTATCTTCTCTTGCTGTGGTAAGACTATTCCACTTGAGTGTTGTAAGTCAGGTCCTTAAAAGCACAGAGCTGATTTCTATTGTGAGCCATATGAAAACTACTGTACCTTTTGAAATAGGTAGTATGCTGTTCAGCAGCAACAGCAAAACGTAGCATGAACAGGATGCCACCTCAGCCTACCGCCTATACAACTACTTTCTAGCTAACCTTGTCTAATAATAGCTTCAACTACCTCATTTTCATCTCTGTGTGATATAGCCTGCAGGAATTTAAAAAAAAAAAATAAATAAATAAAATAAAAAAAAAATTACATCTACTTTTTCATCAAAAATGCATTTTCATAAAAACTGGTTTTGTTCAGAACAGTTTGAAAACATTTTATATCTTGCTAAGTTTCAAAACCACTTCTCCAGTATTTTTCCATTTTGCTGAAACTTTACTTCTCTATTTTCCTTTTGACTTTTGCTGTATTTCAATCTATAACGTTTTGATTTTTCGAAGTCAGATAGGAATGATTCAACATCAGTTCAGCAAAAAGCCTTCAACACATACAGAATGAAATTATTAGGGTGTTATTTCTATGGCAAAGAGAGCCTTAGTCCTGAATTGGAGCGAAAATTAAATAGCAGGATTTCCTTTTGAATAGTAACTGTTTTCCAACTTGTTCTGGCAGAAACAACCAGGATAAATAGCAAGATCCTTTTCTGCCCTCCTAGATATGCCTCCCCATCATTCATTCCTGTCATCTTCAGACCATCTCTGTCTGCATTCTCCAGATCCTCTGAATCTCCCAGGAGCACCCACATTTTACAATCTGGTTTTTGATCCATAGCAACCTTCTTCTTAGATCTCTGCAGCTAAATGTTCCATTACTATCTTTTGTTTACCCATCCTTAATTAGGTATACAAGACAATGATTTTGCCATCTTACAAAGTTACATGAGCCCATTTTGGCTATAGCTGAAAGACTTCATGCTAAAGGACCCAAGAGAACAAAATATCAACTGTTCATTTACCAAAAAAAAACCAACCCAGACATACAAAAAACTCCACACTACCACACGATAAAACAGAGCATATTAAAGCTATAGCATGGAAGTTGGCACTAATGCTTACAAAGCCATCAATTTAATTAGAGGTATAATTAGCAGAGAGAAGTAAAAAGTTGCCCTGCTGGTCCTCCAGAGAGCACAGAAAAGATTAATCTGTATCAATAGCTGCTAAATAAATAAACACACAACAATAATAACAGCAAAAAAAAAAACCCTAGATAATATATACTGAGGATTTTTCTTAGTTCATGGAATGTATTGTGGTTCAGTTGTTAGAGGGACATACAGCAGCAGCTCTTATTCAAAGTGTGAGAAAGAGCAAATGTGGGCTCAAACAACAAATGAAAACAGCAGCTTTTTCCAAGTGTTACCTGTTGATACACAGTGCAGCTGCTGAAGGGTAACACAGAGCCAAGCTCTGTCAATGTGCAACACAGACATACTTTACAAAATCACTTCAGTTTCAGTGAAGTTGAAACTTGGCTTCTTCCCCAGTTTTACCGGAAATTACCTTGTGCAAGCAGTCAGTCAATCTGGGTGAATGATACATCCCAAGGTGGGAAATCCTGATTTATAACCGGGATGTTAACACCAGACTAGGGAAAAGTCCAGGAGTACTGTGCATAACCTTCAGATGAAAAGTTCACTGAATTTTCCACACACAGTGCACACTAGGAAAGCGACTGAGTCTGGAATGTTTGTGTGCCTGATTCTGAGAAGTACGGAACTGCAGTACATGAAGATGGTACCACAAGAAACCTCATTTCAGACGGCAACCTAGCCAAAGCATCCACTGAATATTACATATAATTAACCACGTGCTTTTCTTCAATCACACTTACAGCCCTTAATCCACTTTACACACATTTCCATTTAACACATGATATTCTTACACTTAAAAGCTCAGAAAGGACCACAGGACCTGTCACTCTAACCTCCGGTAGGCCATAGAACATTACTTCACATAAAGAATGTTGATCAAGGCCAAAGTGACAGAATGACCAAAAAATTTCAGTACTTGTCACACTGTACCTTCATCACAGCCAGGTCATGGACGAAAGCAGCCCAAGAACCCAGTGACCACATGGCAGCCTTCCATCTTCCTCCTTCCTTACTCTGATTCTTTCTCTTTTCCATCTCTACTCCCAAGTTTATTTGCTTTTAACTGGCCACAAGCAATGCTTTTGCTGATGCTGTATTACCTACTACCAGCTATTTTCACTTATGCCTATGCAGTTGACAGACAACTTGATACTCAAGTAGTTAACACTCCTAGATTCAACCCAAGACTCCAGGCAAAAAATGCCTTCCCAAGCCTGAACAGTGTACAGACTGGTGCAGGCTGCTTATAAAACAACAGCACACTGTGTTTGTAAGCTATTACTGAGTTTCACTCCACCTACCTCAGGATTCTTCTCACGTAAAAGCCTAGTGCATTGCAGCCTTGCTGCCAGCTGCCACCAGAGCTGCTGGTTGCCAGAAGGGCATAAGAACACAAATCGCTCCAGCACACAGGCTCAGACATCTTGTAAAACATTCCTGCTTGGGCAGCAGAATTAAAAGTCCAGCAGCCAGCCTTGTTCTTAGAATTAAACTCTTGTACCCATGTGCAGCTATTTACAGATGCTACTTCATTGTCCCATCTTCCTTCTGAGCGTACAGTTTAGTTATTTAGCATCTGACACTTAGCCATGAAGAATCACTTGGGCTAAAGAGGTTTTCATACTAAATACATGTGCAATCTCTAGACAGTACCTCTTGCTTCCTGCTGGAGCACTGGCCTTGAGGGTCACAGCGGGCCACAGCTGTAGGGATGATAGCAGGCTGGTGAACAGGCAGGGTCCAGCCTCCCTATGCTCTTATGTCTGGGCACCCCAGTCCTCTCCCAGGGCTGCACCCAAAAGCCGCGGCTTGACACATTACTGCATCTTGCAGGCCTGAGCTCTGAAATGCAAGCCCACCACTGACACTTCACCAGGAGGGACACCTCATTCACCTGTAAATATGAGCTGCTCTTAATCCAGCTGAAGAAAGAGCTATCTGATCAATCTCAACATATATTATCTTTTATACTTCCTTTCCTCAGGACACTGACAGCACCTAAATCATCACATCTTCCATTTTCTGTATCGAGGACTTTTCTGTGTTTCTTAGATCACCTCTAGTAATAAACTGATATTGTTATGCATTTAATAAAGAAAGGACATACAGCAGCTAAAAGAGGAGCTTGTTAGTAGACTTAGCTTGACACTTTGGGCAAAGCACTTAATCTACCTCGGCTCAAAATCCCCACCTGGAAAACACAAGTAACAGTGGGGAATGTTTTCACTAGTGCTTACAAACAATTTAGACTCTCAGCAGGCTTGAAGCAAAATTAAACATGGCATTATTATTAAAGACAGAATGTTGAAAAATGAAAACCATACTCTAAACTTAAAACAGATCCAATACAAAAGCACAGTCTTGCTTGACTAATCTCAATTTTTCTAGACTGAGATAACCACAGCAAAAAAAAGCTATGAGTAAGAGAAACAGCTGCAGCACATTCCTTCTGCATGTACTTGTGCTATTTACTCAATACTGTATTTATGGGGTAGGATGGAGACCTATTTGAGAAGACTGCTTTCCAGACAGAAAGTAACAAAGACAATGAGAAATTAAGGGAATTTATCTAGCCTCATGTTGCCCCAAATCCAAAAACTCTTATAGCTGCTAATTCTTCCAAAGCAGGAACGTACAAAAGCTGATTTATAACAGGTTTGCTCAGATTATCAAACTGGACCTACACACTGACTGGAGCTCAAGGCAAACTTAAGTCTGCTACTTACAAACTGAACACTTCATGCTGGCTCAATGGAACACTGCATAGGTAAATTACATCGCCATCTCTACAGACACGTATTTACAGATAGTACATTTTTCTTTTAAATCCATTTGATAAGCCTGTAACAAAGGAAAAGCCAACTTACTTATTTCTATTAGAACTCTATCACATTTGTAAGACATGATGAGATGGAAAAAGAATAAAATCAAGAGGCACACTCCTTTCCTTCCATCAATCTGTGAATATTTTACAACTCTGAGCTAAGAAACAACCTCCTCCTATTTTATTGTTAACTTACTAATCTGATGTCATGAACTTAGTATACACGCTCCATAGAATGTGCATTTGAAAGAGGAAGCTACACTGTTCATGTTTTACAGTCCATGAGAACTACTCTATCTTTTCAACTTACTTGGAGAACAGAAAATCTTTCAATCATGAGGTCATTATCAAAACAGTGCACAACGATACAGGGATACAGTCTAACAGCAAATGCACAGTCACAATTTGGCACCAGCTCTCCTGAAGTACTGCTAAAGTCTTAGGCTTCCCTTCCCTTTTGTATCTAGTCCTAAAAAAGAAAGGAACAATTTGCTAACATGACTGTCTTGAAATGAACTAGTTAATGTTCAAAATTCTTCACGTTTATTCACACATTTGCTACAGTGCTTCTGGGTCCTTTTACACCTTTTCAAAATACTAAAAGACTAAATCCTCTTCAAGTGACAAATTTATTTTCATAAACTGTTAATACATCAAAATTAAAAGCAATATACTAGTCTCTGCTAATTTTTAGAAAGTAATAGTTTTCAGCGATTACTAACTTTCGCCAATATGTAGAACACTGAAGTTAAAGAATTCACTGCATTACCCCATAATTCAAACAGGCAGAAACTCAGATAAGAGAAAGAAGGCTGGGAGGAGGTGGGAGGAAGGGTTATACTAGGAAATTACTTAAACTGCCTGGCGTACTTTTCCTCAGGATAAAGAGAGGCACAAAGTATTGTTGTTTCTCCTTATTCACTGTCATTTCTAGTAGCTGCGTAACAGCAGCCGTAAGAGACAATCTAGAGCTAGTATACTGCATACAGCTACAGGATTTTAGTATATTTTTAACTAAAACAAAATAGGTTTAATTGTTCTCAGTGATCTAGTACCCAAATTTATGGAGAAAAAACTTTTAAATACCATTAGCATAGATAATTTTATGGTCCAAGTGACCAATTCAGTATTCATGCTGAGCACTGGGTACATTTTAGTAGCTACTATTGTGTATCATACAGTAATGTTTTTTCTTTATCAGTCATAGAATCATAGAATAGTTCAGGTTAGAAAGGACCTCAAGTTCATCTGCTTCCAACCCCACTCCCATGGGCAGGGACACCTCACACTAAACCATGCCACCCAAGGCTCTTTCCAACCTGGCTTTGGACACCTCCAGGGATGAAGCACTCACTACTTCCCTGGGCAACCCATTCCAGTGCCTCACCACAATTACAGTAAAGAATTTCTTTAGACCCAATCTAAATTTCCCCTGTTGAAGTCTGAAACCACCATCCCTTGTCCTATCACTACAGTCCCTAATGAAGAGTCCATCCCCAGAATCCCTATAGTTCCCCCTTCAGATACTGGAAGGCTGCTATGCAGTCTCCACACAGCCTTCTCTTCCCCAGGCTGAACAATCCCAACTTTCTCAGCCTATCTTCATATGGGAGGTGCTCCAGCCCCCTGATCATCCTCGTGGTCCTCCTCTGGACTTGTTCCACAGTTCCATATCCTTTTTATGTTGAGAACACCAGAACTGCACACAATACTCCAAGTGAGGTCTCACGAGAGCAGAGTAGAGGGGCAGGATCACCTCCCTCGACCTGCTTGTCACACTCCTTCTGATGCAGCCCAGGATACGGTTGGCTTTCTGGGCTGCAAGAGCGCACTGCCTGCTCATGTTCATTTTTCCATTGACCAACACCCCCAAAATCCTTCTCCACAGGGCTGCTCTGAATCTCTTCTCTGCCCAACCTGGAGCTGTGTCTGGGATTGCCCCGACCCAGCTGTAAGACCTTGCACTTGGCATGGTTAAACTTCATCAGGTTGGCATCAGCCCACCTCATAAGCGTCTCAAGGTCCCTCTGGATGGCATTCCTTCCCTTCAGTGTATAGACCGAACCACACAGCTTGGTGTCATTGGCAAACTTGCTGAGGGTGCACTCAATCCCACTGCCCATGTCACTGACAAAGATGTTAAACAAGACTGGTCCCAACACCGATCCCTGAGGGACACCACTCGTTACTGGTCTCCAGCTCGACATTGAGCCATTGACCACAACTCTTTGCGTTTGGCCAGCCAGCCAGCCAGTTCTTTATCCACCGAGTGGTCCACCTATTAAGTTGATGTCTCTCCAACTTAGAGACAAGGATGTCATGTGAGACAGTGTCAAATGCTTTGCACAAGTCCAAGTAGATGACATCAACTGCTCTATCCCTGTCCATCAGTTCCGTAGCCCCATCGCAGAAGGCCACCAGATTGGTCAGGCAGGATTTCCCCTTAGTGAAGCCATGTTGGCTGTCACCAACCACCTTGTTTTTCATGTGCCTTAGCATGCCTTCCAGGAGCAGTTGCTCCAAGATTTTGTCAGGCACAGAGGTGAGGCTGACTGCTCTGTAGTTCCCTGGCTCACCCATTTTCCCCTTCTTGAAAATGTGGGTTATATTTCCCTTTTTCCAGTCTCTGGGAACTTCACCTGACTGCCATGATTTTTCAAATATGATGGACAGTGGTTTAGCAACTTCATTTGCCAGCTCCTTCAGGACCTGCAGATGGATTTCATCAGGTCCCACGGACTTGTGTACGTTCCGGTTCTTCAGATGGTCTCGAACCAGATCCTCTCCTACAGTGGGCCTACAGTCTTCATTCTCACGGTCTCTGTGTCTGTCTTCCAAGTCTTGGGTGGTGTGGTCAGAGCATTTGCCAGTGAAGACCACTAATTCAGGTAAGATTATTCTTCCGTATTTTCACATTTGTGGGCATTTTATAATACTATGTATCCTCTGAATAAAGTAATATTCATACATTTATTCATGTAGAGATTATGGTCAACTGTTACCAACAGAAGCAACTGATGATGCATTCTTCCAATTAATTTTTATTGGAAATTCATATGGGATTATAAAATCCAATATTCACAGACGTTTCTAAGCTGGAGACAAAAGATTTCCATTTACCAGCCTTAATCTCAATTTAAAGCAGCTGTTCACTAGTTTTGTGCACCTTCCTCCTCAGCTGCCTAGTATCCTTTCTCAGACACAACTAGATGACTATAACTCATGTTCTGGTTTAGTACTGCATACATAGCCAGTCAATAAAAAGCCCCTCTCCACCATGCCTGCTTTCTTGTTCACTCCTCCTCTCTTTTTTAAAGCATCAACCTTTAGGCATTCCCTACATCTCACAGCAGACCAAACATGTCTTCACAATTTTCTTTGACCACTGCATGCTTCCAGAAGCAATACAGCACCACAACACCCTTTCATTTTGTTTTCAAATACTGTGCAATAGAATGTAATGTTTCTCAGATAAGGATGTTTCAGCAGTGTGTTCTAAAAAATTTCTTAGAATATGTTCAACATTCTCATTTATACTTTGTTTTCCCTGAATCTCTTCAAGCAAGTGGCAAAATTAAAAGGACAGTGTATCATACATAAAAACAGTGGAACATGTAGCCAACCATGTAAAAGTATGCACTTCTCAGGTAAACTCTGCATTGCATTAGCTATGCAATTATATGCAACTACAATATAATTGTAGCTATGTGTTAGCTACACACTGCTATTAGCTTTACACATCATGGACATTCAAAGTCCGACTAAGAACTGGAAACCTGAAATGCTTCTGGTAGAACTGAAGCCCTGCACTTATGATAAGTAGGAAAACTCAGTTGAGATATTCAGTTTGGTTGTAGAAATTACTTAACTGCAATGTTTATCTTTTGCCTATGGCAACTGCAGAAAAGAGTAATTAAAAGTTACCACATACAGGGGAGCACAGGGCTACAGAAGAATTCAAATTCTTTCTTTATGAAAAAGATGGTCATAGTTGCAAGAGTCTGAAAATTGTTTACATTTGCTTAGACCATGAGGAAATTTAAAGTCTTTTCACCTGGGCATAAAATTAATACATTCAAATGTAACACCATTTAACAAAACTGTATAGTTAATTTTATGGCTGTCGTAATACTTTTTTTAATCCACAAAAATTAATCAGCACTTATTAAAAACAACCTGATAGATGTTCCTAAAGTTCTTGGAAATTATCTTCGTCTACCTAGAATTATTTATTTGTAACTAAATAATATCAGCACAAGGTCTGTATGGGGTCATGTAGAAAGCCTTTTGTTTCTCTAGAGAAGACAGTGCTCTGCAGAACACAGCAAACATTTGTGGGAGGTTTATAACCTTGGAAGCTGCATACACTTGACTCATTTAAAAGTTGGGATGAGACATGGTGATGCAAGTGATTTAACAGAGCTTCAGGAAGGCATCCATAACCTAGGAACAAAGTAGTGAGGCTGTGGAACATTTTGCTGGCCATTTCTAGCGCACCAGCCTTCAAGATATGTCTTGAAGACAAAACACAGATAGGCATTTAATTTTTATGCTTGGCTTGCTCTTAGTGCTCTAGGGCAACCTCATCATAAACTGTATTGAGCTTAGCCTTTCAATTTTTTGTTCTCTCCAAGCACTTCATTTTACTTTTATTTTAAAAGACACTTCTTCCAGAAGAGCTGCCTGCTGAAACAGCATCTGTTCTGAAGCACAACAGCAGCTGATAACTACCAAAATACGGCTTATGTGGTTGGTACTTGCTTTCACATTTTTACTCAAAGTGCAACAAGCCTTCTAACTGTTCTTATAGACAGGCCATGCAGTGCTGTTTCCAATGGTGTTATGGGCATAAGTCTCTGAATAAGAGTATATCCAAGATAAGATAACAGTTGTTTTCAAGGTAAAACCAATAATGTAGGAGGGACGCTATGCACAAGACTCGAACACCCTTATTTTGAGCAAGTTTCCCTATAGTATTTTAGCTCTTTCAGGCAAAACCAGCCAGAAATTCAGGTGAGGGTACAGAAGCTACAGCAGCTACAAGTATTTGAAGCGAAGGAAATAAGTTGTCTGGGTTCAAAGCCTATATTATGAATACCCTGTAACACATATACCACATGAAAATACATGACTAGTACATGCAAAAGTACCAAAATAGCAAAGTCACTTCTGAACTTGGATTTTTCTTTCTTTAGGACATATTTACAGGTGCATTCTGCATCTGCTTATCATGAAATCCTATCCAGATTTACACAAGACCACTCTGGTGTGGAAAGAACATGAAAGACCACACCTCAGGTAAATGCCTGCCTTTCCACAATGGTAGCCCAGCATTTCACAAAGGCAGCACTACCCAGCAGTTACATGTTCTAACCTCCTCTTTCAAGGAATGATCAAGAGAGGTCAGAAGAAAAAAAATACAGCAGCCGACTCTGCAAAAAATGGCAACAACTTTGCAGATGAACATGCTTTGTTGGCTAATAATACACACTTCTAATACTCCAGGGAGAACTGCTACCTATGCAAAATCCTTGAGATTCAGGATCAGCCTGAGAAACAGAAACTGTTGGCAACAGCACACGCAGGAATCCAACACAGGATGCATCACATTGTTAAGTAAGTAAAACACATATGTGAAAACAAAATGTGCAAAGAAGCCCTGAATTTGTATAGCCAAAGACCTTGAGAAAATCAAACAGAAGAAACAAAATAAAAGACATGCAGCTACAGCATGCAAGTCACCATGTTCCACAGACCCTGCCAAAAAACATCAATATCTCACTGAAACTCCAAATTCTAACTAACCATATTAGCACAGTCATTAGATGCTGTCAATGGATAATTAAATATATCCGCAGTTTTTACAGCCTTTAGAGCAAAGAATGGGCACTCATCCAGGTAACCGAGTGTTCACTGGGGGAGACATCAGCTTTTGCATAGAAGTATCTTTCAGCAAAATTGTTTAATGTAGCCAACTAAAGCAGTGGTTCTTTTTCACCCCTTGTGTACTTCCCTCTAAGTCCTTGAATCTTTTGCCATCCAGTACAGAAATAAAAAGCTATTTGTGTAGGTGACTTCTTTTAGAAAAGAAGTCATTTAGATGAGAAAACAAAAACAAAACCAGTAAAGGCAGGATCTCCCATGTTCACCGAATGATGCTGCAGTTCTTAAGATTAACCAAGTTTATAGTACAACAAAAGCAGTCGTCACTATAATTTTTTATAAATTCTTTATTAATGACCGTGGTATTTCAAACTATGAAAAGTATCAAAGTATTTGTGTTCGTCTTCATTCCAATTCACCATATCTACTATTCCCGAGGTAAAAGAGCTTTTTTCAATATGCACTACAGAACATTGTCTCATGCGAAGGCGTCATTTTTGAGGCAATTAAAACTTGATTAACAAAATAATGGACTTTCCATCAAGCTCAGCACAATTATTAAGTCTTCAGTTTCAATTGCTCACATCAACAGTTTCAAAACAGAATTTACAAAATATGTAGCTCATTTTACAAGCATGAATCCCCATGAAAGTGATTACAAAGGAGGAAGAAGGCGGCAGCTATCAGTCCTCTGTTGAATCAATTCCTCTCAAGTAACGAATCTGAAGAGAGGGAATCACTAAGGTGTAGATGCGGGCACTACTGCTAAACACAAAACAATCAAGATTAAAGCTCTCATGAAGACAAGAATCTGCAAGGGCACCAAGAAAGTATTTAAGGGGAAAGGGAGAAGAAAAACCGATTGCATTTTGCTATGGCAGCTATACAATTTAATGCTAACCCAGACGTACATATATAACTGTCACTTGAAGGATTACAAAGATCTTGATACAAAAGTTAGGAAGAAAGGTGAGCTAACATCCCCTCAATATACACTACAGTGAAGTATGAAGACATCTTACTTTGCCTTTTCACTTGTAAGCTCTGCTGGGACTTCCGATATGTTTTAATGTGCGTCTTTCTGTTCTCTGTAAATATTTTTTGGCTGATTAACAGTAGCTGCTTTTATTGTGCAAGTCAGAAGATAATCTTACTATAATGTTGCCATGGGCCTAGCAGCAGCAGTCATTTTTTCTCCTTCTTAGTAGTTAGTGCAGCACTGCGTTTTTGACTTGTGGCCTGAGAACAGTGCTGATAACACCAATGTTTTTAGTTATGGCTTAGTGATGTTTGGTCTGGC
>JAOEHY010015339.1:0-34491 GCA_025447955.1 Psilopsiagon aurifrons
ATGAAGCTTTGTTAATTAATAAGCATAAGTTTTGCCAGAGCCCTGAGTGGCAGGTGATGTAACAGTAAAACATGTAATTGGAAACATAGGGAGGCCAGCAAAGCTGTATGTTATCCTATTGCAATGGCTCCTATAGGTGGTCTCCAGTATGCTGTGATGGTGGATCAGGAATATGACAGTTTCTTGTTAATGATCTAAATCAAAACCTAAGAACACACAGAGAAGCAAAGGTGTCCTTGTGTTTTAAGTGCCTGTAATCTGTTTCTAAGAGCTGGGTACCAAAATATCCCTTTGATTCTCAAAGGTAATTGTACCTCTTAATTAGCTGGAGAAAAAAAACCCACCAGCCTGAGATTTTGCTATATAAATTATAATTAACCCCTTGGCACTGGAAGTTGAGATTTCCTGCCCCCGAGCACAAATGCAAAACGCATTAGCAGCACTTAACGTCAGGCACTCTCGCCCACCGCAGCAGAGGGGTCAGCTCGCTACCCCATAAATACTGCCGCGCTCCCGAGTCCGGAGGAAAATGGCATGGAAGCACTAAATACACCGTTTGAGGATGTTTGACCTGCTTTTTTGTCAGAGCTGCGAATGCCCCAGCAGGAAGGACAACACAGAAGAATAAAACCCCAGCCCTTGGTGAGGAGATGGGAGCAAGGAGAGGGAAGCTTCCCGGCGAGCGGCTTTGTTGCCGGCATGGCTGGTTGCCTCGCCGGGAGAATGGCTCTCAGCGCTCCCACCTCACGCACCTCCAGCGAAAATAATTGTCTGGTGCCAGACACACTTGGCTGTGTCTGTTGTATGCAGAGCGCCGGCCACCCACTGCTGGCATTCATCGGCATCCTGCTTCTTTGTCTCCTTTTCATCCGGGCCTGTTGGGGGATGAGCTTTAACTCTTCACACCGGAGGTGGACCTGCAGTGGAACACCGGGGAGCTGGAGGCTGGCCTGAGCCTGCCTGTGCAAAGGATCTCTGCTCACTTCATCTCCTCAGTGGAGAGCCAGGCCTGGTGGGCACCAGGATTTAGGGAAAACCATCTGCTTTCTCCACCAGGAGCTTGACAGAAGCTCCTTAGTTCAAGTTAGCAGGTTCCTTTGCTCCTTTGGTGCCCTGGATGAAGAAGTGACCCTCTTACATGATGGTTCAGTGCCAGAGTGGCTGCAGCTCTGTGCTGGGCTCTTGCAGATAAGGTGGTGTTTGCCAAAGGCTGTTTCTTGTCCCATGGGTTGTGTGGTGTGTCCTCAGGCTCCTTCATGTGATGAGGGGTGTCATGAGCAGTGGCAGCTCCTGCAGCAGCAGCAGTGGCTCACTGAGCTGGGGTGGTGGCAGCAGGTGTGAGGTGACTTCGTCATGGGCAGCGACACCTTCCACTAGAGCAGGTTGCTCCAAGCCCCGTCCAGCCTGGCCTTGAACACTGCCAGGGATGGGGCAGCCACAGCTTCTCTGGGCACCCTGTGCCAGTGTCCTGGCGGGAGGAGGGATGTGCTCACTTGTGTGGGATAGCGAGCACTGGAAAGAGGCCTTGTGCCTTGGGTCTTATCCTTTGTCTTAGTGCCTGGAGGTTTCTAAAGTGTATGGCATATTGGTTACAGAGGTTTCCGAAGAGCCCTCCAAGATGAGCATGCTCTGTTTGTCCATGCTGGGACAGGTATAGGCTGAACACCAGCAGCAGCAGTGTCACCTCCAGGTGTGGCACTCCCTGCCACAAGGGACTGTCCCCTCTACAGGTACCCAGCGCCACCCTCTCTGGTGTAGGGAGAAGAGAGAAGGATGCTTAGGTACAGGCAGGAGAGAAAAGGGCTGAAAAAAATGGTCTGGAAATATAGGGCTGAGCCTGAGCTTCATAGGTGACCTGAGTCTCCACATAAACTAAAACTGACCTAAGTAACAATAATACAGCACAGTTTTTACATTGCTAATGCTGACTCTTTAAACCCAGAATACCCCAAAATAAGCCCAAATAATACCCCAAAATTAGAGGTACTGCCTTTTTTCTTTGCTGCTCTCAGTTATAACACCACAGATGAGGACTGGCTTAGTTCTGTACTCGATTTACTTTATATATAAAAATCTAACATGGAATCTCCTTTTCTTAATCCAAACACTTATGGTTTGAATGCAGGATTGTATTTGAGATTTTTAAAGTGCCTTTATTCAAACATAAAACTAATTTTACAGTTCTGACAGGTCTTATTGAAGTACCCAGTGCCAGATGCCTTTTGTCCCAAATGACTCTAGGAAAAAACCCCACCAAACTTTAAAGACTTCTCATGCAATTAAAATGCAGTAAAAAGCAAGTAAGTAATCTTACCAGTGGGGGGATAATAGTTTAAGAAAAGTCCTGTGATTAATGTGTTTCCAAAAATAAATATATGGAACCAAAGGTGCTCAAGAGTAGGTTAATGGGCTACCTGTCTCTTTGTTGTTATTTCTGTTGCTGCTGCTCTGAGAATAGTTGGAAGAATCTGTGTCTGTTAGGGAGAGACCTTTCCAAAGGGACACTGCAACAAAGTGCTTCTCCCAAGGGATTTGCTTTGCAGTTTGTTCCAGATGATGTTTGTCCCCAAGCAAGCTCAGTTCTTGCCCACCTCTTTCAAGCCATCCCCCAAAATGGTCATACTCTTATCTAAGAATGACAATTTTCTGTATTTCATTTAAGAATATATCAGATGTCTTTGAAATTATATTTGCATCCATTTATAAGAGCAAACCCTGTTTAGAATCTTAAAATACAGAGGAATTTTTCCCATATGCCAGAATCATAGAATAGTTAGGGTTGGAAAGGACCTTAAGATCATCCAGTTCCAACCACTTTTTTCTGGTAGGTTGCGCTGCTGCCTCTGGGATTCCAGAGCCACAAGAATCCCATTGAAAATGCTGGAGCATCCTGCAACTTTATTTTCAGCATATTATGTTAGTTACTGGAAGAAGGGAAAGTTACAATGAGCCCCTTGCTTATATTCCTGTCCATAAAAATTAATTTTCATCATTTCAGCTCTTAATGGTGCAGAATAAGAAACCTTCTTGGTGGAACTGAACATCTTTGTATATAAAGAATGACTGACAATCTAAATTCAACTAGCATTGCAAATGCTTTGCACATTTCTCCTGATTAGCCCTGTTTTGGAGAGCTCACAAATACAACAGTGGAACCTGGATGGGACTAACTTTTGGAGCATAAGAAACCCTCATGGTGTTGGCATATGGGAGAGATTAATGTGTTTGTGACTCCTTGATAACAGGATATGGTAGTGGTAACATCACAGCTACTTCATTGCTCAGGATGAGTAGCCAACCACTGGGTTACCCAAGAGAGGTGGATGAGTGCTTCAGAGTAAGTGTGATCTGTCCTGGGCTTCTGGCCTCAAATGAAGTGGCTTTGGAGAAGCGAGAGTATGTGGAGCTCCCATAGTTGTCGTTCTGTGCTTATGGTTATTTTTGTGTGCATCAGTATTTTTATTGGGTTCAGCTGAGACTGGGAACACGAGAGTCAAAATAACTTGAGCAGGGTTTGTTCTTGTGGTAATCCTAGCCCTCCGCGGGGCAAGCGAAGGTTCATGTTATTTCCAGACCCAAGAGACTCCAGTGCTTTGGATATGTTTCAGCTGGGTGCTCAGGGCCAGGTCCTGAAGTCCTTGTCTGTTGGGCTTGACTGTGTCAGTAGCAGTTTATTCAAATGAGAATGATCAAAGACAGAGGGTTTGGCCCTTTATTTTTCATTTTAGGTGCTTTTTCAAGCATAACAGAGCTTCTGAACTTTTCCTGAGGCTCATCCTTCACTAATTCCAGACTCGGAGCCTGGCAGCTTGTCAAGCAGTTCTCCTGCCTCTGTAGAAATGCTGTCCACTTGAGCTGTGTTTGGAGGCTTCAAGACACCCTGGTGAGATAGAGGAATTTCTGTGCTAAGGTTTTAAACGTTTCTCTTTCCCGGCTACTTAGTCATTGGGAGTTTGCAGGTAGCAAAGTTCAGGGCAGAAGTTGTGCACTTCTGCTCCCTGCCTGGAGGTTTTTAAAGCACACAACTTACTGCCTACAATTTTACTGACTCTTGTCTAAATAAGCTTATTCACCATCACTGAAGCAACTGCCAAAATATTTTTAGTGTCTCTCATGGTGAATTATGTATAAAACATCTGTAAGAGGCCAAGTCCGATTCCCCACTGCTTAATCCTGTTTTCTTAGATCTACAAATGGGTGCAAATGGCTCCGCATCAGAATGACAGTATTTTACACTCATTTTTCACATGGGTAAATGACGACTGGCCTCTGGGTAGTGTAGGCTTGGGCTGGTAATATGGTACTGATAATGTCCACTTTGTCCTCAGATATGCTTTATTTTTCATAGAATCACTGATGCAGGGATTTATTAAGCTTGCTTTTGGGTTGAGCAAAGTCTCTAAGACCTACCTTGGTATTTATTGTGTCTTGTGTCAGCTAAACTGTCAAATGATTTTCATACACATGGGCTGATAAAAGACCTCGAAGTAGCAAACTTTCATTTAAGCTTCTCCCAAGATATGGTGAATAGAGTTAGTTTATAGGGACTGTGTCTGAAGTTAGTTTATAGGGACTGTGTCTGAAAGCTTTGTCACCCTTTAGGAACCTGGACGGTCCTCTCCAGTTTACTTGTAGACCCTTTAGGCACTGGAGCTGCTCTGAGGTCTCCCCTTCAGGAGCCTTCTCTTCTCCAGGCTGCCCCAGCCCTGCTCTCTCAACCTGGCTCTGTAGCAGAGCTGCTCCAGCCCTAGCAGCATCTCTGCCCTCCTCTGCACTTGCTCCAGCAGCTCCACATCCCTCTTGTGCTGTTGCGCCAGAGCTGGATCAGGACTGCAGGGGGGGGTCTCCCCAGAACACGGTACAGGGAGAGAATGCCCTCCATTGACTACTGCTCAGTGTCTAGGGGTACAGCCAAGCACATGGGGGCTTCTGGGCTCAAGCACACACTGAAGCCGGGTCATGGGGAGCTTTTCATAAACCAGCACCCCAAGTCCTTCTCCTCAGAGTGTAATGGTGCGACACATTTAAATAGCAGATGTTTCACTAATGTGCAAGTGATATTTTATTACTCTAATATCCTGGTCTGTGCACACTCTGGGGTTAACTGCTGCGGCAGAGTGTCATTCTAGCACATCTGTACTGGGCTGGGTGCTCAGGCTGGCATGGTTGGCACCAGCATGGAGATTTCTGCGTGTCTTGGCCTTGTGTCATGCAGATGTGCCCAGTGAGTGCCGTGGGGATAGCTCAGCATCCTGGAAATGGGACAGGATGTCTTCTTGGTGTTAGATAGTGGTTTGCAGATGGGAGAGCCTGAAAGCATCTCCCAGAGACTGAAGCTCTTATCGGTAGTGCAGAGATGAAACCCAGAGAAGGGTGTTCCTCAGAGGGGAATGGTAGCCCTTGATTCTCTGTTAAAAGTGTCTTTATCCTGCACTTGTCTCCATCACATCAATGGATGTGCTCCATGGGGTGATTGCAAGTAATCAGGGCAAGGAGACAGTCCTGCACAGAGCTGGGGAGGAGGGGAGCTTACAACTCTGTGACCAAAGCTGTGTTCCCAGCGTGTCCAACCATGCAGCTGGTGGCAGAGGCAGGACCCTGAAGCCAAGTAGGGGTCTTTATCAGCACTTGAGAGACTTCCGATGTGTGTGAAGTCCTTTGCTTAAAGTATTTGCAGGATCAGGTTGCTGCAGTGTAAGTGCCTTTGAGGTCTTTGCTGCATTATAGGTTTTCTTCTGATGTCTTCCAAGCAAATATTTAACCTGTCTGGTTCCTGAGAGCTACTAAGACTGTTACATGAGTGGCAGGTTGTCTTTGCAGTCATTCCTTTGTTCACACAGAGCCCTTGGTCCTGTTCCCCTTCCCAACCTAAAATCTGGCAAGAAGCACAGTGGGACTTAGCACTTGGTGAATATTGAAGTGCTGATGCTCTGAGAGGCTCATGCACTCTAAATGCTGACTTTTCCCTCACTGCATCAGCTGACTGAGTGAAAGATATGATGTTTAGAAAATCCCATTTAGGGAAACAGCACTCTGGGGTAAGATTGGGTGTGCTGCCCCCTGTGCCGTCCCCCTGCTCCAGCACCTGGTTGTTCCCATGCTTGTGCAAAGTGGTGCCTTAAAAAAGTAAATATCTGGAGCCTGGATTTGGAGCTGCTCTCACTCCTCCCCTCGGCCATCCCTTTTAATAATTTGACATACATATCCTATGCTCGCTGAAGACAGACTCGATGAGCTAATTGTAGTGGTATGTGTGTCAGAGCTCTGCCCTCCTGAGCACCGGCCTTATTGATTTTGGTGGTCACTCCTGATATGCACCTGAATAATTGAGAAGGCAGTTGAGTTGTGTGAGTTATAACTGCTTAAAATGATCCAGTTTGGAGGAATGTAGAAGTGCGCAAACAGAACTGGAGGATGCAGCCTACATTCCCTCACTCATTCACAGCCTGTGGGCTTTATTAGACCCTCCAGACTTTACCTAATTTTGGAGTTATTCCCTTGTCATTATGCCATAAATGGGAAGTGGAGACAGGGTAATTCTCTCCTATGTTGTGGTCACTTAAGGGCCTCACATAGTTTTGGTAGGGGGCAGGCTCTGTTTGAACAGGTTTCAACTATTTTAAGAACCCTTAGCCTTGCTGGGGTTCACATTGGAATATTTAGTCTTACCAGAGAGTAAATTTTACTCTCCCGTCAGATACATTATATGATATGAGCTATGGAAATGCGCTTGTCTTGTTCATAGCACCACAGTAACTGAACTGGAAAGCCTCTCTCCATCACAGGCACTCTGGTCCCAGCCTTGGCACATCTGTACACCCTCTTTCTTTGTTAATTGGAGATGGTTTTAAGTGTTGAGAGTGGATTCCACAACTTTGTAATTGCATCATGCAAAGGCAACAAAATCTCTGTCTTCTCTAAGCACCCTTGCCTCAGGAAATCTGTGTTCTCTGGCCTGCTTCAAGATGCCAGTGGGCAGCGTATACCGCAGCACTTTCTTTCTCTCTGTGGTTCATTTTGTAGGATTGTTACCTGCAAAAGAAGTGAAAAAATGAATGGTGGTTAGACTGAAAGTATCCAGTCCTCCTCCACCTTCTGTGTTTTCTCCTTTATCTCTTTATTTATCTGAAACTGGTGGTGCTAAGGATTTTATGATAGGTACATGTAAACCTTACTCTTCTTAGGTGCCCTCATTCTCTTTTCTTTGCCCGTGTTTTTCTGGCTCCCGTCCTCCCACTCCCAGGATATATTTGAAAGATAATTTGGCATATTTTCTGCCACCTTCACATATCTCCCTGACTTCATGTTTTCTTAGCTGGAAGATAGCTTTTCAACATATATATGTGATCTTTTTCACCTAGACTTGTGAGGAATTCCAGTCTCTTCCAGTGGGAGTTTTCAGGAAGGTTTAGGTTAAATGGACCAATAAGGCAAAAGCATGTAGCAGAAGATCTCACCCTCTATAGACATCTTTTCTCTTTTGCTCTTTCTTTCCCCTGCTGGAAAATATATCAGAATATCTAGCTGTCAAAGAATTTAAACAATAATACCTAATCTGAAAGCTGGAGTGCAGGGCTGTTGAAAATAAAGACTGTAATCTCTCTGATGTATCCAGGGACCAATGGAGCCGGGAGTCAGGTGTCTGGAGCAGCAGAATGCTGTGGGGACACTGCTCTGGCTTGGTGGGACCCATTTTACCTGAGCTCTCAATGGGAATTCCCTTTGATTTTCCCTAATGCTTTAGTTGTGGCTGTAGAATATTGTAGAGACCAGACGTCAAGCCAAGTTTATGTGAACTTAGCTCCTTTTGGTGGTGACTGAGGTTTTCCCTTTCCATGTGTGAGTGGGGTGGGAGACCCTTTCTGCTGGGCCAGCCTTCATACCCCAGGACCTCCTGTGGCAGTGTTCAGGGCTGGGGTTCATCCCTGCTGTTTTTATCTGACTAGATGTGTTGTTCAAGGTCTGGCTCCTGAGCATTTAGGGAGATGCCTGCTGTAAAAAGCAGAAATCAGCTGTATAAGGTGCCTTAGGCTGGAAGCCAACTGGGTTATGAACCTAACCCTAAAGCCACACTGATCTATCTTTTGGGAAAGAAGGTCAAGGATCCCTAGAAATAAGAACCCATTCCCAGCATCTGAAGACTCAGAGTTTTCATAAGTGGGTACCTACGAGTGCCCTTAGCCCGTAGTTTGGCAGCCAGGGTTACAGGGGGGAGCAGACAGTGTCAGTTGAACCTCCTTCCTCTGCTTCCCACTCGTAGGCATTAGGTGGAGGATGACCCCCGGGGTTCGCAAGCCCCCCTCAGGGTGCTGGGAGATGTATTAACTGGGGTGGATGTCACACTGGATGCTGGCCCATCCACTGCTGCTCGGTCCGTGCTGTGACATTAGCCTAGGAGGGAAATCAGTGCCGGTGTAACCTCTGCAGCTCGCGGGAAAGGTGACTTCCATTTAGGTTTAAATTATGACATTATTTTTATTAGCTCTTTAAACCTTATTTAAATTCTTTATTTAAAAAAAGGGGGAGGAAGATATCATATTTTAATTAGTAGCGGTGCCAAAGGAGACCTAGATTAATTATTTGAAATCACTCCATCCAGATGGTTTTAATTTTCACAGCAGGGAACCGGCATCTTTTTAAGGTGATATTTTTCAAATTAAAATCAGCTTGGATATTACTCACACTGGCTGCAGAGTGAGGGGGTTTGTCCGTCTGAGAGCAGGCTGCCATGGGGACCTGCCTTGGAGAGATACAGGGTGCCGACTGTCCATCACACCTCAAGGCTCTCACATTGCAGTGTTTTATCAATGTTAGTGCCTGCTTGGGCTGGCCACAACCGCTATCGAACATGCAGCATTATTCTCAGCAGCTTTAGTCACAGCACTGAGACTGGAATGGGCAAGGAATGCCTTGCAGCCTAGTGGGGAACTTGCTGTGCCCTCTTATTGCTTTTGCAAGCTGTGGAGCCCTCACTTGACCCCTTTGGTGGGTGGCCCTGGATCCTTTTGCTGCCTGGCTGGATTCAACCCTGTAGATCTGTGGGCTACTCCTTGGTGCTGTGGGTAGTGGCCATGGTTCTTGGGCCAATCTCTTGGTCCCAGTCTCTGGGACCTCTTCCCCTGTGTGCAGGCTGCTGCTCTAACCCTCTGAGGTTGACCATTAGTCTTTTGCTTGCATGTGGGAAAGACCTTTCACAGTCACCTTTTTAAAGATTGCCAAGGCCAGGTTGGACAGGGATTGGACCAACCTGCTCTAGTGGAAGGTGCCCCTGCCTGTGGCAGGGGTTTGGAGCTGGATGATCTTTGAGGTCCCTTCCAACCCAAATCAATCTAGGATTCTATACCTTTGGCTTTTCCCTTGTCTATTAATGTTGTGTTGCATCTGAGCAGCCTCACAGGACTTCCTGGAGCAGCCGGCATTCACCAAGTTATATACCAATATTGGTCAGTCTCCCCTTGAAGACCTGTCTTTGACCTTGTGACATCTTTCCATGTCCTGGCTTGGCTTATCTTGATATCCTTAAAAAGTTGGAATATTTCTGGTTCAGATGGCTTTTCCTCACTTAAGTGGTTTCTGGTTCAGTTCCCCTTTGGCAGGTGTGGAGAGAAAAGCCTGCAGCACCCAGTTGTCACTTGCAAGCTGCTTTCCATCACAGACACCCCCAAAACATGCTGCAGTTTCTGAAAGACTTAGATAAATTTCCATATTTATGTTTGATTGCAAGTAATATTCTGCTGCAATACAGGCGTTATCCCAGCTGCTGTCAGAAACAAGTTATTCTTAAATATATCCCCCATGATAACAGTTTCAATAAATATATCTAAATAAATGTAAGTAGCTAGTAATTGGAAAACCCTGAACTTGCATATATGGCTGAGCTGCAAAGGGAAAACTCTGTTTGGGGCCCTTGTGAGTTAAAGGTTTGTGATATTTGCACTGTGGCAGAAGCCAAAAGCTGACTTTACTAGTGGGAAAAATATTAATGTGTTTAAATGAAACAAACTCCTATTTCTATCCCCATGGTAAATCCTTACAGTGAACGTATTTGCTCTTAGAGAGTTTTGAAGTTGAAATATGAATGCCAAAAAGAATGTGACTTTTTGCAGCACAGATCAAACATTCTCCAGAGTCTGGCAAAGGCCGTGTTTCTACGGTACAGCTCAGGTCTTACAAGCATGAGTATATCCAGAACAGGACCATGGATTTGCACTTGCTGACACTTACACATTCTTGTGTTGTGTTTCGATCATGTCTCCTTTCTCCCCCTCCATATCAGAGGTGGATCTGAACCAAAATGTCCAGCCTGCATATTCCTTCCTCTCCAGGGAAATTCCTGGAATCCAAAACTTGAGCATGACTGGAATTTGTGTTTAGATCAGAGGTGGAATGAAACTCAGAATTTGGCCATGTCTAGGGTTTTGAGATCATGATGGCATGGTACATACACTTCTGGGTGGCAGCTTGGCACCTCTGCAAATACAGTTGTGCCAGGGCAGGTGGTTTGTGAAGATGCAGCAGAGATCTGTCCTCTACCATGGCTCCTGGCAGTGCTGCAAACCAGCTCTGGACCATGGGAGGCACTATGAGATTGTCCCTAGCTAGAGAAGGAATCATGGACCTGGACTGCCAGAAAGCAATTGATGACCTCTGGGGAATGTGGCTAGACTCACAGAGGATGTCTGCAGGGCAGGTGTTATCAGACAGAACAAGCAGCACTGAATTTCTCCCCTGCTAGCTGTAGTGGTGTTCTTCAGGAGATCACTGTGATGTTTTGCTCCAGGAGTGTGTGGCTAGACCACTTCTGTGCAGTGTTTGAGGGCTGCTGGCTGTGGGGAAAGGGTTTTTATTCTTGTCATGCTAACCTTCTTTTCTTCATGAGGACAAAATTCATGTTCTTACCCTCTGAAAACCCTCCTGTATTGTGGAGAACTCTAGCATTGAGCTTTGTATTGCTGATGGGAAGTGGGGTTGGTGTAGATAGATGGAGCACACACGTGTGTGTGCATACTCTGTGCTAAACTGGCATTAAACCCAGAGCAGCTGTACAGGGGTCAGTGGAGATATGCTGTATCTTCACCTCTGCCTGAACCTGGAGCTCGGCCATGGGTGGTTCCTTGGGTTGGTTACTTGCAGAGCATCCCAGTGTGGTGTGGTTCAGGTGGAGGTAATGGCCCAATGTGCTGATGAGCTTTGCATGCTCTGACTTAATGGGACCACATTGGTAAATGCTTTTGTTTCTCTTCTTCCTTTACAAGCCCAGCTTCTAGTGGAAACAGATACATTTGGCAGTCAAGTCCGGATCAAAGGGAAGGAGACAGACTTCTACCTTTGCATGAACAGGAAAGGCAAGCTAGTGGGGAAGGTAAGTGTTTCCTATTAATTTGTAACATGAGTGTTACCTTTAGGAGCTTCCTAAAGGGTGTAATGATGTGTCTGAGCTTTGCCTGACAGCCTCAAATGTCAACCCCCTCAGGATGGAGGGGATGTGGGGTTTGGGAGGCAGTCCATGCTCTTCTCTAGCCTCCCTCTATAATATTTTGCTCTGAATCCAGACCTGGGATTCCCTGATGATGCTTTGGATACAGCTGGGTTTGTGTTTTACCATTGTGTTGATGTGAAATGTCATCTTGGCATCCCACTGTTGTGGCTTCCTCCACAATAACTTCAGTACTTGAACTTTCTTTGGAGGGGAATTCAAAAGAAAAGGACAAGCAGTGGGCTGTGCAGGGAGATCAGCATCAGGGAGGTAGGTACATAAGGTTCCTTCCAATGGTGAGCCAGGGGATGCTGTGGCAGGGCTCTTGCTGGAATCCAAACATCACACTGGGGCTGGGCCTCATGGTTCTAGCATTACAGGAATATTTCATTACTTTGGATCCCTGCACCATGGAAGCATGCAATAAATTACAGCTATTCACCCATCTAGCTTAACTCCTTTGCTGGAGTCATGGCTTTTTATGTATTAACTTAGTTTTATAACTTAGGCAGTTCTCCTGTATTGTTGGCGAACCTAGGAGCTAGCTAACCAGGCAGGAGCTTGCTCAAAGCTAAACTATCACCAGAATCAAATGTAAAATAGAAGATCTCAAAGGCCAGTCTCCTCTACTGCCTGAACTTTACATCCCAGGAATTAAAATCTGGCATCTCTGTGGCTGTTAAAAAGAGAAGTTGAGTTTTGTTTTGAGTCAAGGCAGTTCAAGCCATGCTCCCTGACAGAAACCAGAAACCAGGTTGCTCTGATGAGGCAGTATTCTGCAGTCCTGTGAGTGACACCTGCGGGAGAAGTGCCTTCCCCTCCTGTCCCTGTGCATGGTGTGGATGCTCCTAAGCCCGGATCTGTCGCAACAGCCTCTGGATGAGGCAGCCAGCTCCTGCCTGCTGCGTAGCTGCTTGGCAAAGCAGGCAGCATCCAGGATGCTGCTTCAGATTGGTAGGGACTTGGGATTTCGCTCCAGGAGGGCTGGGCTGAAGCAGTCGGTTCTCTCTGCTTCCTGCACTTCCGTGGTACAATTAGTTTCTGGATGAGACTCTGTTGTTTGATCTTGGACAGGGAAATTTTGTTGCTAACTGGATTTAGCCCTCTCAGGATACATGTGGGTGCTTTTAAAGATTGCACTGATTACAAACCTTGCCTTTGATTTTGATTTCCATTTATGCTTCAATTTTCTACCCTTTAAATGTGATAATAGAGTTTTGCCCTGAAACATTATAAGAATAATTTTGTTAATGTTTATGAGGTGCTGATATCACAGTAATGGAGACCTTAGAAGCACTCAAACTAGACATGGTAAAATTAGCATGAAATCTTACCCTTTTCTTCAACTGACCTTAGCCCAGGGTGGATCAGCAGTTGTGCACAGTGCAACCCACACCCTTTTCTGGTCTAATCTGAGTGTCCAGGAGCATCTTGGCAAAGTCAGAGGCTGTTTTCCAAAACGCATAGTATGTTTTGGTAAGACTCATCCCTTGATTGGGCCCACTGGGCACCAAGGCAGGACAGTTCTTTAGCTTGTCACCTTTCATGCAGCATCAAGGTGCTGTGGTTTGTTTTCTTGATGTGCTTTTCATAAGGGTAAGCGGGCAAATGGGTTGTTATTAAAAACATAAATAAATCTATTCTTGTCAGTATGAACCTTCCCACCCCAGACTGGTGACAAGATCACAAACCAGCTGACCTGAGCAGGAGGGGGTACGGAGCATGACGTTTGGAAGGAAAATGTTCCAGACGCATTGCCCATATTAACAGCTTCTCATGAGCAAAACGAGAAAATAATAGCGTGGCTTCTTGATACCAAGGAGTGTGGTTTTAATTAGTTTCATAGTTTCAGCTCTTTTTGTGGCAAGAGTCTGAGGGAATGCTTTTTAGCTTGAATGCTCTAAACGTCTAGTAAACCCCAAGGAAAATGTTAGATAAAAGTTATGCCTGGGCTTATACAAATATTTAAGTTCAGTCTGGAGGTGGAGGGGAGTGAGACCCATAAACTGATTGTTTCATGGTCGCCCTGGGATGTTCATTTGGCAAGAGAGGAGCCATGGGACCAACCCCGGTCTTTTTCTCCACTCATTTCCTATTGCCTTACACTGCACAATCCCTAACAATACCAGCATATGCCATGTGGCTTTGTTCTCCTCCTCAGGCAGCAGTTTTGGATAACCCCCCCTCCTCCCCCCCCAGTTGAAAACCTGCTTTGAATTTAGTCCTTTTTTTCCGCAATAGTCACCTACAAAGGGTATTACAGTCCGGAGCAAGTTGCTGTTCTCAGCTGGAGTTGGTGTTGAATGCAAGAGCTGCAGAGCTGAGGCTTGCTCCCCACTTCAGAGCCGGTTGTGTTGCAGGCAAACAGACTAACCCACAGGGCTGAGAAGAGCAGCCTTGTGTCTTTTCATTCACTTATCAGAAATTGCACCCATGGCAGCATTTCTGAGCAGGAGCCATCTGATGGAGCTTTCTCAGGAGTCCTAAACCTTGTGTTTTCTCCCTTGCTTGGTTGTTACTGCGTGTGTGCTCGTGGTCAACTTTGGCCAAAGGAGGTGTTGTGGATTTCTAACCCAAATAAGGTTTCTGGCCTTATTAATTGCCATATAAAACTGGAGACAGGGCAAATGTACAGGGTGTGGCTTTTCTGTTAAACATGACCAGCACCAGGAGAAAACAAATGGGATTGTGTTTCTTCATTGATACTTGGTGTTAGGTTGAAGAAGGCCCAAGAAACATCATTTTATGTTTTTTATCTTCTGACCAAATATATATGTGTGTGTGTATATATATATATACACACACATTTTGTAAAATATATACACACATTTTACCTGTGGGTTTCTGATGCCTTTAAGTAGAAATTGTAGGTCCTGAGTTACCTGATTTTGCTGAAGTTTTTTGTGGACCACTGAACTTTATCATAGCATCATAGATAGTTTGGGTTGGAAGAGACGTTTAAATATGATGAAGTTCAACCCCTCTGCAATAAGCAGGGACACCTTCCACTACATCAGGTTGCTCAAAGCCCCTTTCAACCTGGGCTTGAGTGTTTCCAGGGATGGGCCATCTACGACTGTTCTGGATAACCTGTGCCAGTGTTTCACAACCCTCATTGTAAAAAAATTCTTCCTTATGTGTAGTCTAAACCTACCCTCTTTTAGTTTAAAAGCATCACCCCTTGTACTATCACAATGGGCTCTGCTAAAAGGTTTGCTTCCATCTTTTTTAGAAGTCCCTTTTAGGTACTGAAAGGCTGATCTGAGGTCTCCTCAGAGACTTCTCTTCTCTAGGGTTTATGGTAGAGTTATATTACAAGGAAAGAAATTAAAATATGAAAACTCAGAACAGAAATGTTGGGTGCTTTTCTTAAAAACCTTTAAATTATTATTCCTGTGTATTTATCTCAGGCTTCTTACAATCATGGGGGAGAAAGGGACTGAGAGCTTACGCTCCTCTTCCATGGAGAGGAGCAATGTGACTTGTCCACTTGTGACAAGGCACAATGTGACTGGTCACCTAGAACTCAAGAACTCTGAATATTTGCAATAATTCAGTGTTAGGGGAGAAGAGGAGCTAAGAGTCACTTTGGAGGAGCTGTGAATTTCTAGCTGTGGTTTTCCTGGGGAGTCCTGTCTTTTTCTCTGCCTCAGCTCCTCTTAACTCATGCATTGAGATAAGGATGTCAATAAAGTGGGGACTTCATGTTTGTAGAAGGCTGTCAAAGGTAAGTCTTTGAAGTCTCTGGAGCAAGGAATAGCAGCCCGGAGTGTGAGCAGGTGGCTGTTTATGAGCTTGGCCACCTCTAACTGTTCTTGCTGAGCCTGTCCTTACAGGAAATCCACACTCTCCAGAACTTCAGGACACTGCAGAGATTCCTCTTCCCTATCCTGTCCCAGCCCCCTGGTCAGGAGAGCATTTGCAAGTGGTTGGAGATATCTCTGAGGCTTAAATGGATCTGTTGGCACCATTATAGGGTGGTCAAAGCTCCTCCCCTTCCCACTGAAGCTGGTGGCTGAGACATGGTGATCAGAGCATGTCCTAATCCCAGGCACTCTCTCCAGGGAATTCCCATGGTTTTCTACCAGCCACATGTGGGATCACACAGTCTGGTCGACAGTAGGAGACTATAAAGGGAGAGAATAGGCCTGTTTTTTTGGACTGGCCAAGGGGCAGAGGAGAATAGGCCTTGGCTTCCTCCAAAGCTGCAAAGTGGGAGGAAAGGCTGCTTATTGCAGACTGTGGCAAGGGAGACATCAGTATTGAGAGCAAGATGTAGGGAATGCAAGTAATGACTGGATGGAATCCAGAAGATTTGAGAAGAATGGAGAAGAAGCTAAGCATATCTTTGATCAAGAAGTTTCTTCCGAAGATGCTCCAAGCAATCCCACTGATGTTCTTCCATGGTATTATGTGGATTATGTCTCTTCCAGATTCAGCAGCAATGTTTTTTCCTGTTGGTTTAATTTTGAGAATAGCTCTGTCAGTGCATTAAGTCACTCCTTGAAGTCTTCTAAGGAAGGCGATGCAGGCAGCAGGTGCTAGAGCCGTCTCCTTGGGGTGCAATGGGAGTCAGCATGGAGGTGGGGTTGGTAGAACATGGTAACTGCCAGCTGTGTGCTGTGCTCCTATGTGTGCTGCTCCATGTAGTATGGCTTCATACTGCAAGCCTGTAGAAAATACCCACATCACTGTAAATGGGGTGAGTCCTCCTGAGATAGGATGTGGCTAAGGAGAATATTCCAGAAATAGGGGCAGAGTTGGAAAAGTGATAGACAGGATGGGGTCTTTCACAGGTATCATCCTTGCCAACTCTACAGGAGGTGAGAGCAGTGAAGTTGTATCCCAAGAAGTCCCAGTTTGTCACCTCTGTTCAGCTCTATGAATTCAGGCCTGAGAGTGCAGAATATTGTAAAATGGGTGATTTCCACCAAATTCACATGCTGGCTTTCATCATCTCTCTTTGAGTTTTCTTTCATAAATTCTCAGTGACTTGGCATACACACAGTCAGAAAATCATTATGTACACAATATTTTTGAAAGAGCATCATATAGGTCCATTAATTTTGGAAATAGCATTTTAATGAGTTTGGGTTTATTCCTCCATTCTCTATGCTTACTGTGAACAGTGGGAAAAAGCTGTTTGGTGAAAGGTAGGAACCCTCCAGCCAGTCAGGGTGGCTGCACATTGCTTCAGATCAATGTCAGGTATTTGGGGTGCTTTCTGTGGACAGCTTTGCTGATGCCACATGTGTAGCACAAAGCACAGACTTGAGCACTGAGCTTGTGCCCTCGAGCACAGTCCAGCCTATGAAGAAAAGCTGTACCAGCCGAAGCTTTGCTGTGCCAAGGGCTGAGGTGGCATGGCTCTGCTGACCAGTGCCACATCTGACCAGCACCACGCTGACACTGCTTACAGCAGAGATCTGCCTCTCAGACATAGGACTTTTTTCTGGTGTGATAACTGCTTTCCAAGCCAGTACGTTTCTGAATGTTACCAGAAAGTTGCTAGTACCATATGGCAAGGCTCTCTGTATTTTTGCAGGACAACAAACAAATTGTTGCTAGATGCCAGACTGCTCTGGCAGAGCTTTATCACTGATGCCTGCCAGCAGTAGCCTTTAGGGGATAGTAATAATTTGGGGTTGTTTACATTACAGCTTTAAAATAGGGGTTTTCTTGAAGCATGTGTGTGTTTAGTCAGGAAAGTTGGCTAAAACAGCTCTGACAGCATCAAAGAGTGGAGGCGCTCACTATGGGCAATGCATAGGATACCTCTGGCTTTGCAGAAGATTGTTATGTTACACAAGCTCCAGGTGGTTCAGTGGGAGCCACCTTTTGTAGGACAAGGAGATTTACCTGGGAAGGAGACACCAGGCTGGTTCTCCAAAGCCTGATCCATGTACCTGAACCAACTTTTTCATCAGTTGACTTTGGTCAAGGCTGAGGTTGAGCTTTGTTGAGAAGCTACCTTTGAGACACCAGTGGAGGGGAAACCAGTGCCTTGCTGTAAGGTCAATGGTCTGTGTTAGCCTGAGACAAGGAGACTCAGGGATGAGCTCAAAGCCTCATGCCTACTGTGTACCCCAGTCCTGTCCCAGTTCTTGCTGTGGTCTGTCCTGACAGCCAACTGTGCAACTGAGATGTTGGGAGGTGATTGGCAAGCACTGGGGGCACTCAGAGGTTTGCAGTTTGAAACTGCTGCAGTAGATGAGGTGTTTGCCCTCTTCAGCTCATATATTTAAACACACACCTAACTGCATCTTGGATTTGGGGCAGAACTCTGCGTTTCCCAGGGTTTTGATGCTTATCCAGGATTTTTCCCGGAGTTACACAGTGCTTGGGCTGCTTGAAAGGGGCTTGTAAAACCTAACATTTTCTGTGACTGAATGCTGAATTTGCAACAAAAACATGACCAGAATTAGTGGGGGTTTGGGTTTAATAGTGTGCATTTTGTGTGAGTCTCTGTGACCTGTTCAGCCATAAACTATTCTGACTTGGCATCTCATGTGGAAGCAAAACTCTACATGGCTGTTGCTGGATCTTGCTCAGATCTCATTTTAACTGCAGTCTGGCTCTTCATATAGGGTGAGATTTGTCCTTTTCTGGAGTGAACTCCTCCCAGGCTTTTGCTCCTCTCTAAGTCTGTTTTACTTTAAGTCATCTAAATAAAAGGCTTCAGTGGAACCTGGAGTTAAGCAGCCTTGGACATTGTCATACATTGAACAGGGACCTGATCTGAAACCAGCCTCAAATGTCAAAGAATCTTGAATCTGATCCTTCAGGATTGCAAATGACTTAGAAGCAAAGAGATGACAAAAGTGATTTTCTTTCAGTTGATCCATTAGGATCTTTTGTATTCACCTCATCAGGCTTTTTTCTGCAACTAGTGGAACAAAAAAAAACCCCTGAATTATTGCTCTGAAAAGTTAGAAGCTAAGATTCTCAACGAAGTAAAAGCAGAAGTGGAAGCTAAAATAAGCAATCACACTTCTCCATTCTCCAGCTATTAAGAGGCTTTTGATAACAGTGCAACCTCTCACAGCTGCTCCTTTCCTATTCCTGGGTGAGCTGAAGCATCCCATCCAAACTTTGATGGATCTGGTGGCATTTCGCTTGTCTGGTTCATTTATTGCAGTTTCAAATCTTTACAATGCAGGAAATGTCAGAATAATTCCCCAGGGAGGGGTTGGTAGATGTTACAGTAGGGGTGTCGTTACCCCACAGTCTCAGGGTGTGTGGACACAATAATTGTGTTACTTCTTGGGGGGTGTAATGTACTAAGACCTGGCCAGAGCCCATTGTGCACCTTCCCTAAAGGGCTGCAATGGCTCTGCCCACCTTGGTGAGGCTGTAGTTGCACAGGGATGGGGTGTCACCACCTGAGATGGGTACTGTTGTGCTGGCTTCCAGCCCCGCTGGAACAGCTCCTGCCCTTGAGCAGAGGCAGCTGTCAGAATTCAAGTGTTACCTGGCTTTCCCAGGAATCCTTGCTCTGGGTGGCACACCATGTAATGATTCACAAGACATGGTTGAGCCCAGTGAAACTACTTTCCAGTGTTTATTGCACTGAGGCTGCCTTGGCACAAGAGAGGACAAGTTCCAGTGCTGCCATGGTTCTTTCAGAGTGTCAGCAGTTTGTGTGAGCTCACTGGACCTTTGCAGCATTAATGCTTGCTATGAGCAATGGGCCTTGTCCTGGTTCTGTAGTTGTGATGATCTGTTTACAGCAGTGTTTTGCACTGAAGTTTCTCTGGAGGTGATGGGAAGGAGAGGGGGAGATGGTGTGAATGTGGGTAATGGATTTTGTGGAAGAAGCTGAGCTGTTCTGTAGAGATGTGGGATAGGAGGGAGAGGAAAAGTCCTCTGGAAGCTCTGTTGAAGAAGAGGGAGAGCAGTTTGGTGCACACTGCTAAATACTGAGCAGCTTCAAGGCTTGAGAAGGAAGGATGGGGGGCTTGCAGGGAGAATCGGGTAGCTGGGGAATGCTGGCAGTGCTTGGGCTCACATGGCACAGGAGGCTGAGGAGGTGGAAGAAACATGAGAAGACCCCTTTGTTTCACAAATGGTTAAAACTGCATCAATTCTTAACAGAGTCTGTGTGAACATATAAGCTTGGATGCCAAAGCCCTGAAAGCTGTCTGATCCAGAAGACTGTGGTATTCATGGCACTGAATGAAGAGAGAGGCTTATGCCACCACACAAGCATTTGTCTTCCGTTTGCTGACCAGTTGTTAGTGCTGCGTGTTCATTTTACCTGCACGGTCTGATGGATTTAGGTCATGGGTTTCATAAATGGAGCACATCATTAGGTGCATTTATGTCCACAGTGTGCTGCTGGGGTTGGATTTTGCTGCTTAGCCAGGCAGAACCCAGGCAGTGTTGGTTGGATATCACCTAAGATCTTGTAAGAGTAATATGAATATTTAAGATCTATGTGAAGTCCTTCTGTGCTACTTTTTTGCAGTCTCCTAAGCGCCCTGGAGGGACGCTGATCCTCTCAGGCTAACCAAGAACAGAAGGTTTTACTTTAACCAAACCGTGGGTAGAGGAGCTGTGCATAGCTTGAACTGTGAATCCTATGAGCCAGGCTTCCTTGGACTGTAGTGGGAACATCCAAGATGGGACTGGTGCTTGATGCAGCACTTCCTGGGCCAGACCCTGTGGTCAAGAGGTTGTTGTAATCATGTTTTAGCTGTATATGAACACCTTCAATTAACTGAGGCTTCTTGGCACAGCCACGATGGTCTAAGGGTTGGCTCTAAAATAAAGGTCTTTTAATTTTAAAAACAAATTCCTTCATTATATTGGTTTTATGCTAGAGAGTCATGGTTGCTCAGCTGAGGATGTGAGTGCTGGCCCTTTATATCCAGGCTGTCACACTGCAGACCAGACTTGCAAGCTTGACTTTACATGTTTTTCTTATTCCATGGCTGGTAGCTGTACATCCCCTGCCAGGTTAAAAATACCACTTTCTTGAAAGCTATATGATAATTCAATTCAATCCTTTCTATGTTCAGGGAGCAAGTGTCACAATAAAGCTGCTAACATCCTGTCCCCTGTGTTTCTTGGTGGCTGCAGCTGCATGTCATGTTGGAATATTTCAGTTCCTAAAGGTTAAATGTTAATTAGAATTATTGAGAGGGGATCCCTGAGCCCTGGTCATGCCTCAACCTCTTTTGGTGGGGAGGGTATGCTGCATTGCATCTTGTGCTGACAAGTATCAAATTGAATTCATTTGCTCAGAGCACCTTATCTGCCAATTGCAATTTTTCTTGGTCTTGAGTGTCTCTAACAATGAAGGCAATGTTTCTTCCAAATGTTACTTTGCAAATATGCTGATGTATTTAACTTGCATCAAGGAACAAAGCAATGCAGCCTTGTCTTCCTCAAGTGGATGCAGCTGAGATGCACATGCAGGTGGATCCTGCTCTTCAAGGACTTTTCTACTTGACTGTCAGTTTGATTTTGGAGATGAAGTGAGAATAGAGGCTAATTTTGAAGTAGAGAATAATAAAACCTGTGCTTCAAGAGTAGCAAAGGATAGTCCATTTGATATGGTCATTACAATGCTAATGAAGGTCAAAGAAAGGTAGGTCTTGTTTAAATACATTTTTGTTCTTGACATTTTCTGACATTGTCTTTTGGATACTTAAACATACCAAGTTTTCCTAAGGGAGGATAAATCTGGAAAGACTTGCATTTGTTTTATACGAATAGAAGCTGGTCATTCACAGGCTGGAACAATTCTGCATGATCATTTTTATGGATGTCACTTGATTTGATCGTGGATTTCCCTTGTTTTTTAGTAATATAATTTGACATGAAGAGAACTAATGACATCCTGCAGACAATCAGTGACCTTTCTTGGACCTGAATTCCACTGATTTGAACTTGCCCCAGGGAAACTGGTGTCACTACCAGAATGTCAGCTGAATGAGATTGCACTCATGTGAGATGATAACTTAGAAATTCAGTGTGTATGCTTGTTTCAATGGGTATAAAGTTGGGATTTACCAGACCTGCTATGGGGTCAGCAACTGTTCTAGTCCCGTGTTCTTGCTCCACTCATCATCTAGACCTGATGTTTTAAATTAAAAAATCCCCAAACCTTATGGTGGCATAGGTCCCTATATAATGAATTTATGCTTACACAAAATATGCTGCTGCTCTTAGTTGGTTTCTATAGAAAGTTCATGACTAGCCTGTGGAGGCTGAAATGTCTGCTTGAAAAGGAAACACAGCAAACCCCATCAGTGCATTTAACTCACAGGTTGTACTTGGCACGGATGGATAAAAATGCTTTCCCAGGTCTTACCACACCTAGCACCTAAAAGCACCTAAAAGCATATGTGTAACTGAATCAGGTAGTCACAGGTAATAGTAGATACCATAGATCTGCTCAGATGTCATGTCTGAAACTTGCCTGTGGTTTCAGATCTCCTGAAGCAGTAGCTTCCTATTGCAGGAAACCCACAAGTTTGACACAGGTTAAGTTTTCCTACATTTTTCTATTGGTTTCATAAAGTTCCTTTTAAAAGTGAGTGATGTTTCTCATTACTAATAGCAAGTACATGTAGCTATGTACTCGGAATTTCTATTAAGCAAATGTACATCTTCCCAGATTAAGCCAGCCTCATTTGTTCTAATGATGGTGTGTGCTGTCCTGATGTACTGTTGGCAATAAATGCGTCTGTGATGGACGGAGCATGTTAGAAGGCATGCCCTGGAATAACCTCAGCCTTGCTTGCTTCCTCCTTCCAAACACTCCTTTCAACTCTCTGTCCTCCTGTTTATCCTGTGACAAAACACTCTTCCCAGGGCAGTGTGAGCGTTCCTGAGCAGATATGAGCTAGAAAAGTGGAATTTTTGAATGAAAGGTAAAAGTTAAAAAATAAATTAAGCCATTATCTTCGTTCCTTGATTCTTGCAGCTTGTGTCTGGCACAAAGGGGAACAGGGCTCTGCAAAGCCGGCAGGTCCTGCCCCATGCATGCACAACCATGCCCATTTTGGTGTGCTTTCAGGAGAGGGGGGATGTATCCCCAGAGCACATGGGTGTAAACCGGACAATGCCAATTTGCAACTGGGCCTCTGGCTGGAGATGTGCCTTCTTCTGAGAATCTCCTCTGCATGGGTTTTGTGTTACTTCCCCTTCTTCATGAATGCACTTAGATGTCCTGTATACATAATTAACCTCTCCTCTGCTCTGGCAGACACTTTTATTGAACTGCCCATCATGACTCCTAAGTATTTTCCTCAGAGGATTGTGCAGGTTCAGAGGCCAGAGAGCTGGAGGAAGCGCACATGAAGCTGAGTAACCCTTGGCAGTTATAGATGCGGTTCCCTGATTTACAGTCCTGTCTAGGAGCAAGAATGTGCATTTGGGTCAAGAGGTGTCTCTGTGGTCAGGATGCCTTGTTGTAAATCCAGGATGCTGAGCATCAGGATGTGTATGATGGATGTGTTTTGATAATGCCTACAAAGTGCATGAGGATGGCTGGGTCCAGCTTACCAGCAGCCAGAGCACTCAGACTTGCTGTTTGTATCTCCCACAGCATTGCTGGATCTCACAGCCACTGTACCACCTCTCTGTCATGCTTTCTGACCTACCTTTAAAAGGTGTTCATGTGAAGGGAGAGAGGTGGCAGTGCTAAGATCTGTGACCTTAACATGGCTCCTGCCTTACCTTCTTCCACTCAGGATTTTCCAAGCCATCTGGAGAGGGTCTGGAGGAGGCTCTAAGCGTTGCCTGACTGTGCAAAATCAGAGGAATACTATGTTTCCTGAAAATCATATATCACTGTGAATATGCTGTGGAAACAGCTCTGGGGCTTCATAAGGTTTATCAGTGATGCTGGGTACACTGGCCCTTGGCCTTCAGCTGGGGATTCTTCAGGAGTGGTTTACTGGGACTGCTGATCTGCACATCTCCCTAAAACCCTGCTGTCACCACGTTGAAATTTAGGGAATAGAGGGCAGAACTTCTTCCATATAATGCAGCGTGTGAATGTAACACTGCCAGCATCAGAGAGGAATTTTCAGCAGCCCTTTGCAGTAATTGCAAAGCTCAGTGGGTGAACCTCACACCTGGGGGTGGTGTGAGATCCAGCATGGCAGGGTACCACTGCTCGGGAGGCCCCCCGTTCTGTCTGTATGGCTGTGGAGGGGTAGGAAGGGATGCAGAAAGGGTCTGTTTTCAGGGGTCTTCCTTGGAAAAAACTAGGGGCTCTTGGAAACTTTTTGCTCAAGCATGCTCCAGGGGTTTTAGGAAGAGGGGGCTTGCTTGCTGAGGGAAGCGGACCCACTTGTATGGAGGGCTGGTATCTCTGCAATTTGATTTCGAGCCTGGGGGGTTGAACTTGCAGAAAGGTGCTAATTAGACAGGAGAGCCCCCCTCCTCTCACTTGAAAGGTGGAGTCTCGCTGTGCCCTGTGCCCAGGTGGCATTCCCGGGTCGTCACAGCCAGGTTCCATACGGTTTGGTGTTTGTTATTATTTGCAGCACATCATCAGCACATTCAGTTGCCTTTACCCAGAGAGCTTCTAATTGCGGCATCGTTTGAGGAGGGGGGAAGTGTTTTAACATAAGCTTAGTTAACAACAGCTTAACACAGCCTTGCTCATAGGGCTTAATTCATGCCCTGATCTTTGCAAACAGAGAAACCTTTCAGTCTTGGAGGCATCTCTCCCACACCGTGGTGTTACCCGAGCAGCTTGCGTGAGCTTATTGTTGCCGTAAAAGCCTAGTGAAGTTTGGATTTGCCGGTGCCCACTGAGCCAGATTTGTGAAGCACAAATGAGAAAACCTGCCCTGGCCTCCCTTTCCCATAAAAAGCTGCTCAGGTGGCTTAGTGTGGCAGGCTAATGGGGAGGAGGCGGCTGCTGCACCTGCTAATGCTTTGGCTCAGGCTGGTGGCACAGAGGCAGCCGTGAATTCCCCCTGAGCAGCAAGCTGTTAGTGGCAGGAATGCCTCTCTCCGAGGAGCGCTCCTGCTACGACAACAGAGCCCTTTGATCCTTTCCATTTGGAGAACTTAAAACGAGAAAGCCAAACTACAATAAGACCAAGTTGGGTCATAAAAAGGAGAGCAGGAGCACCAAAGCGCTCCAGAGTGTAATTGTAGAAGCAGCAAATGCTTTGGCACTTAATTCTGCTTTAGTGTCAGTTCAATGTGTTTCACGTTTAATACCGGAGAGCCTGTCGCCAAATGCTCTGCACAAACAATCCGGTGCTGCTCCTTGGTAAGCTCAGGGCACTTGGAGCTGGTTCCCAGCTATTATTTAGAGGAGATGCTGTGCTGGAGCCAGTGCTTCATGCTGCCTGGGCTGTCAAGGTCCTGGTGTCCCTCGCCTCTGCCTGGACCTGGGTAATACCCAAGGGGTTTCTGTGGGAGGAGTAGGCATTTTATAAGGCATTTATCAGGAGCCTACCTAATGGGTACCACATCTTCCCATGGCTGCCCAGGGTGTTCTTAAACAGAAAGTGCTCTGAATTACCTCTGCAAATTGCTGAGCTACAAGGTGTCACCTCCATGGTGGTATGGCCTTGTTGCAGGGTCAGGCAGCTGCTCCTGGGGGCAAAACTGGCAATTTTGGGGTGGCTTGTGACAGTTATGAGGAGGTTCTCACCCTCCTCTGAGCAGGGAGCTCGGGTGGAGATGCTGCCCATGGGATGGTGGTGAGTGAAATGCAGGAGCAGCTCATCCCCCAAGCACATGTGGGACTCCATGATGAGGGGCTGGTGGGAATGCGGGGCTGGGCATGGGTCCTTCTCATTGTGTGGCTGTGGCACCACACCAGGCCAGGCGATTCCTCCACAGCTCCCAGGCTTTCAAGAGCTCTTCTTCATTTTGAAGCATCAGTTCAAAACAAGCCTCCATGTTTTGAAGGGCAAGCACTCTGCAAGGTGCATCCTGACAGCTAAGTATGTATGAAATGTGACTTGGCTGCACCTCCCAGCTGACACTGCAGTGGAGGGTGCAGCCCCATATCAGCAGCATTTGCACTGGGAGCTCCTGGGGAAGGGCAAGCACGGGGAGATGCTCCCCCAAAGCTGTCTCCCTTTTCCATCCTCCCCTTTTTGGAGGGGCAAGGGATGGGTGACAGACCCAATGAGTGTTTTGTTGCCATTTAAATAGGGACATGATAAGACCTGATGTGATGGGCACCTCATGAAGAAAAAGTGACACTTAAAAATTATTGAAAACCCTTAGAAACCTTTTCCCCCTAATAGAGCTCCAGCTCTCCATGGTGTCGGTAAGACATGTGAGAGATTTATTCTACTGGGAATTACAACAGATTCTGTAAAATCATCTTGTGAATATCTGAAAATCATTTGTCTGCTTCTGACGTGTCTTAGCATATACAGGAATGCTCTGTTTGGGAAGTCAGGTCCTTATCCTGATTTATCTCAAGGTACTTGTAAATGTTACTGTAATTTCATGTTATCAAATCATTTAGCTCTTCCTCTTCCAGAACCAAATTATTTTATCTCATGCACCTTGTTTACTTCAAATTAGCCCTGAGGTTGGCCTGAAGTTGCACCTTGTTATTCCTCTACCTTCTGTCTCCATCTTAGGCTCTGTCGGCAAATTTGAAGATATAAGTAAATACTTTTTTGTTAGTAATAGAATAACTTCCCCCTCCTACACACACATTTTCTTTTCATTCCAGTCTTGATTTTCCATGAGAAACTGACATTGCAGTACAAGCGGAAACCTCCCAGATTGCTCCAAAAAAAAGCCTTAATTCTCCTAGCAACAAGGTCAGGGCTCAAATCCAGGACCTTTCCACGAGCGTGCGGGAAACAACCCTCCCAATTACCTGCTCCCCTTGTGGTACGGATCCGGTCTGCTCATCAGCACCTGGGTTTGGGTGGACTTGAAACCCAGCCATGGTATTGTTTAAAAATTCACCATTCACTGGGGAAGGGTTTGTAGTGGGCTGAGCCCTGAGAAACCTGGGGTGGTTTTATGGCTTCCCATTGAAACCTGGTGGAACCCCGTGGTGTCGACTGATTTCCCCCTTCCCCACTCATGTGGCTTTGATCAAACCAGGGCTTGGAGAGCAACCCCTCCAGGAACTGAAACCACTGAGCTTTGCCCAGTTCTGCCATTCATTAAAGCATTTGTGAGCTTCCAGTTGTAGGTGATAAAATTAGGACCTTTGTGCCTAGCCAGCGATGCAGGACGCTGGTCCTGTGGCAGAGTTGGTTTTGCCCTGTACAAGGGGCATGTATAGGGAGCACAGACCATGGATTAATATGTGTGACGCAGAAGTTGCTGTGATCTTCCTGTGCCCTCTTAATGAGACCTGTCCATGATAATGAGACCCTTTGGGCAGGATGGTGCGTTAATGATTTTAGAGTAATCATTGCATATTATTGCATGGATTGAATTGAAGCTCTGCTAAAGGTATTAAAGAATGGTGGCTTCTGGAGGCTGGTGATGGCAAAGCTTTTCCTCTCTTGTTGCCTGTGTGACTCCAGCTTGGGTTGTTGTGCCTGATGGTTCCTATCTCATAGATCCTTTTGTAGATTGTACATGGTTGTTTGGGAATCAGAGGTGCAAGCATAGGCCTGCGGTACTGAAAATTTCATTATTTTACTTCAGTGGAGAGCTCGTTTGGGCTAGCACTATGATGAAAATCCTTCATTTGGCTTTGCTGAACATTAGATTAGATTCTGTATGATGCTCCATACTGTGCTTATCCTTGTCTGGGTTCCATAAAACACCCAGGGCTGAAATGAGCCTATATCTACTCTGTAATATCTTTTGACACATAAAACAAAGTGTACACAACATATGACTTTCTAGGTGCAGCACCGGTATCTCGTCAGTTAAAGGGCAAAACATACATTTCAGCAGAAGATCATATGTGAAAAGAATTTTCTCTTCACTGAAGGACTTGAAGATGCTGTTGTGTGATGCTGCAACTCTCTCCAGTGCTTGTAAAGCCAGAGATCCATGTGCTGCTGCATTCAAAGTCCAGTTCTGGGTCTGTTAGTCTAGATCACCAAGCTGAGCTGAACCCTGTTTGCCAACATCTCAATCCAGTGGCTGCACTGGGAAAGGAGTCCCAGCAGTATGGGTGGTTGGGGATCCACACTTGTGCTGAGGAGCTTTTGGCCTCCAGTTCTGTGCTAATCCTAGCTCCCTCTGTGAGGAGGGAAGTAACACAGGGGCATGGCTTACTGAGCCAGGTCCTTGAGCTTTGTGTGGCTGCTTTTAGGCTGAGACTGAAAGGTTGAGAAAGGTGAAGGGCCGTGTCCCCTTTGCCACCAGACACGAAGCCCCCTTCCAAACCAAAGCCTACTCTGAGACAGGGTGTAAAACCAGGCACTTGGGTCACCCCCTCTGGCAGTGGAGTTGGGGTGGGACTGGTGGCTGAGAACACTGCTGCACGCCGTCCTCTAGCTGCAATCCCATCAGGATGCTGGTGGGATGCTGTTCCATCCAGGGAGTCATTCTGTCATGGGAACAGCCCTTTCCACTGCTGGTGTAGCAACATCAGCATCAGGGATGTGAGTTGGAGCTGAACCTGGGGTGTACAGTGTGGCTGTGAAATAACCACTGGCTTCAGGGCTCTGCAGGGTCACAAGAACTGGAGTGGGGTCAGGGATCTTAACACCTCCTGCACCCCACTGGCTTATGCCTGGAGCTCCACCTCTCATTTGCAGGTATCATGTCCAGGATGCTGCCAAGAGATTGTTTTCAAAGCACTGCGAAGACTTGGACTAAGGCTTGCAATGATTTTAGTGGGATTTGCGTAGTATGGATTCAAGTCCGTAAGATTTTTCATAAAACATCACAAAAGGGTAGAAGGGGAAGCACTGTTGTTTGGCCTATACAAAATTCTGATTTGTTTTATTTTTTCTGGTGAAGTATGATGTTTTCCTGGCACAAGTTCAATTCATCCTCCTTTCCTAGTGGAAAAAGCAAAGCTAAATATCTTGCTTTCCTTGGAATTGAAGGAGCTGGACTGGATAAACTCAACCGTCTTTGAAACATCTTTCTCTCCTTGGATAGCAGTGTTTAAAAAATGAAATGATGATCTCATGCTTTCAGACTTTTTAATTCATTTTTATTTCAGCTGATGCTCATTACAGCTCCTATTAACAATGTCTGAACCCAAAACAAGGTCCAGATGTGATGATTTTATTTTTGCCAAATCAGGTTTTGGTCACTGAGCTTGCATTTGGATAATGAATTTTTTCCTCTTCTTTTCCCTTTTGCAGCCTGATGGCACCAGCAAGGAGTGTGTCTTCATTGAGAAAGTCCTAGAAAACAACTACACGGCACTGATGTCAGCAAAATATTCAGGCTGGTATGTTGGATTCACCAAAAAAGGGAGGCCACGGAAAGGGCCCAAGACCCGGGAAAACCAGCAAGATGTACATTTCATGAAGAGGTACCCAAAGGGGCAAGTGGAGATACAGAAACCTTTCAAGTACACAACAGTCACCAAGAGGACTAAGAGAATACGACCCACCAATCCCAGTTAAAAATAGACAAAAAACTAACAGTGTCACAGTAATAAACCACGAAAAAGGAAAAAAAAAAAAAAAAACCACAAAAAAACTGCACCAGAGGAATATTTTTACATTAAAAATAAGGAAGAAGCTCTATTTTTGTACATTGTGTTTAAAAAAAAATAAAAATAAAAAAAATGAATAAAAGACTAGATGGCAAACGCTGGGGAAAAGCTGTTAGGGATTTATTGTGACTTGAAAAACAAACCGAACTGCTCTATTTAAATTGACTTCTTGTTGTTGATGACACACAGGTGCTTATTTTGCTTTTGTTTTTTTGGAAAGGACAACTTTTCAAGCAGATCCCCAGAGGAGGAAAAGAAAAACAAACAAAAAAGTAATTATTAAAGAGAAAGAAATAAAAAACCAAAGAAAACCAAAGTTCTTTCCCAAAGTTACTGAGACCCTGCCCTGAAAATTGCCGGTTTTTGCAGTAATCTATTTATTGTCTGCTGCCCGCTGGCCCAAGACAAGATGGTGTGTGCTGCAGTGAGTGAGTTTCCGTGGAGTTCTCGATGCATCGATCTTCTGTAACCTTTCTGACGACATAAGGTGTCACGACTCCGTGATCCTGCATTATGCTCAGTTCTGGAGAATGCTGCTAACTACATTCAAGTGACTACAAGATGACCTAGTACACCAATGATAAGGGAATATTTTAAAACCAGCTATATTATATATATTATATATATATAAGCTATTTATTTCACCTCTCTGTATATTGCAGTTCCATGAACCAAGTATTACTGCCTCAACAATTAAAAAAATTATTTAAAACACATGTACATATTTTTGCTGTTCACACTTCTTTCCCCTCCGAGTAGTGGGTTTTTAATGCATATTTGTCTTTCATGTGAGGTCAGCAGGATATGTTTGGGCTAGCTCTCCCACTATAATCTTCATTGTTAATTCTGTAGTACCTCCTTTTCCGTAATGCTGTCTTCTTCCCTTGTTGTTTCCACAAGGAAGAAATCCTGCATGGGTGACGATGGGCTGAGAGTGGGAGAATCCGCAAATCCACACTGGCATTTTTCAGGAGCAAGAGTTAAATTTGATCCTTTTCAATCCAAAAAGTATTTCCTAAAGCTTTGGCCAAACAGAAGGTAAACTGGAAAATTAGCACCTGTCTCAATTCACATATACTTACGTGTGGCTTGTGTTTCCTTCAACAGAGGTTTTGAGAGGAGCTGTTTGTTTCAGCTATTTAATTCAGTACTGTATCTTTCAAACCTTGGCCTCGCTGGGACAAATCCCTCTCCCTTCCCTGTGTAGTTCTTCCAGCCTGTCAGTAACTTGTTTTCTGGGTTAGTACAGCCAGCTTTGCCTGGTGTTTTGCAGATGATGTGGATGATGTAAAGCCACACATAAATGAGAAGTGTGAACCTGTATCCACAGACTGGCCCATGCGGTCAGAGTGGAAGAGCATGGGGGCAAAAGAAGATGAACTAACTGACCTCAAATTTTAGTAAAAATGAGAACTGAGCCCAAGTGAATCTTTAAGAAAGAGCTTGCTTGACTTCTTCCTTCTCTCTGTGTGCAGACACAGCTACACTCCTTGATGCCAGCCAGGCCTGAAAATGCTCAAAGCCACTAAGAAAGCTCTTTCTTGTTAATCAGAAGAATGACTCTCCCCGGAACAAGCTTTGTCAAGATAACTTTGAGAGCTGCAGCCAAATCCTGCAGATCAAAGCTGTTTGGGAGATGGTGCAGATAAGCATGCAAGCTTGAGGATGCTTATCTGAAACAATCTCCAAACCTTGCAAGCCTAGAGAAAAATGAACAGTGCTAACAGGGTCACTCCAAAGCTGCTCCTCAAAAAGTTGGGCATCCTTACAGGTGATGTCTTCACCCCAGGTAAGCATGGGTGGTCACTTGAGCAGCCTTTCTCCCAGTGAATATACTGGGAGCTGCTTTCCTGATGCACCTGGAGACCAGCACAGAAGTGGGACCTGATGGCACAGTGGTGGAATTGGTTGGTGGGGCCTGGAAGGCTTGGCCAGCTTTGCCTTCAGATTGATTCATGTGGGAGAGATTTGGGGGAAGTTCAGAGGAGCGCTGGGGGTGGAAGATTGGGAGCGGCTGGAGATTTGCTGTGTTAGTACCTCCAAGAGGAGAAACCCAGTTAATTTCCAGAGCAAAAGAGGATTTATGGGTGCCTTTTTTCTTCTTGAAATATCGCCATGGCCCATGGCGCTGATGGTTTCACAGTCAGAATGACAGGGTTGGTTTGCCATTGGGGAAATTGAAGGGGTGGAGGCAGTAAATGCTGGAGGAGGCTGGGCAGAGGGGAACTCTGTGAGCAACCAGAGAGGATCTGCTCCCTCTTCCACAGTGCCCACTGGTTTGGGGGATCAGCAAATGGGAACTAGGGGTCATGCAACTGGCAGCAGGGGCTTCTGGCACTTGTGCTGTTGGTTTTTAAGAGTATTTCCCGGACAGCAGTAAGGTGAAAAGGTGAAAAGTCAGTGTGGTGAGGACATAGGATGCTTACCTGGGTTAGGTGCCATTGGAGAGATGTTGGCTGAGGATGGTGTGCACCAAGTATTTGTGTTTGAACATCTGCTCTTCAGGCTTTCTTAACAGCAACAAAAGCAGAGGCAAAGACAAGAAGAATTCATACCCCTAAGAGTACCTTCACACTGGGCAAAAGTGTGCTCTGGGTCAAGGTGTTCAAGAAATGAACCAGAACATGGGAAAGTCACCATGTGCCAAGTGGTGGGCCTCTTGGTTTTGGCCAACAGGCACACAGTGTTTCTGTGCCTGGGCTGTGCTTGCTGCTTAGGCCAGAGCTTGCAAGTGGCTGCTGACAGGTCCCTCTGCTGACCTTCAGACTCTCGAGAAGCAGCTTGTCTGTGGTGTTTAACTTTAAAGTCTTCAGACTCCCTGAACATGAGCTAAGATTTCCCATGTCGGCTTTTACATTTGATTTACTTTATAATTGAGAATTGTTAATGAGGATTTAATTACTACTGTGGAAACAACCTCAAGAGCAAGGGGTGTAACACTAGGTGATTGCTTGAAGCAACTGGTGGAATGAATGTGTGTGGAGCTCTGGGTGGGCATACTTTAAAACAAATACATCACTTAATTGGATTTAATAAGAGTATATTGTAGCTTCTGTTTCAGAAATACTGCTGGATTTGTAGCAGTGTTTTCATAGCTGAGATCAGATAGTGGCACACTCTGATAATGCTGTGGTTGGGTTTGTCATGAAGCCGCTGGGCATGCCACAATGTGAGTCCATCCCAGGAGGGAAACTTTGTAGGTCCAGGGAAGTTTTTGTCAATACTTTGAGCATGTTGCCCAAACCAGGCTGCTGTTTGGTGAGACATTCCTGGTCCTTTGGTGTGCTATTCCTGTGATGGTGAAGCTCAGCTATTCTCTGTGTCTCGTTCAAGTGAGGCAAACTATTCACCACATCGTCATCTTGCCCTGCCAGAGGCTCACCACTGGCCAAAAAGACGAACTGTCCTGGTCCCTGTGCAAGCTCACTGGCAACTTCTCCTGGACCACAGGGCTGTTGGCAGGTGGGAGTGGTTGATCATGTTGACACCCCTGCAGCTGGTGCCATGAAGCTGGTGAGGTCTTGCCTGCTTGATAGCAAGAAGTTTTGCTCTGCCTCTGCCTTGTTGATGAAGACGTAGGTGCCATTGCAGGCTCTCTGCTGCAAAGCCAAGTGCTTAATAAGCCTCATCTGCCCTGTTTGAGCCTGATCTGTCCCTCTTGCCAACAGTTGGCTTTTGGCAACCCTTCCTTTGTGAGGATGTGAAACTTGGTGCTAGTTTTTCTCATCTGTCCTTGCAGTCTTCTTTAGCTCAGAATCATCCCCATAGCTCTGGTTCGCAAACTCGCGGTTAGAGATCAACTTTTGCAGATGTGAAGCAGCATAGAAGACTCTTCCAGGAGCATAGTCACAGTTTTAGCTATGCTCTTCTGCAAGTGGGAGGTTATGGCACCTGTCCAAAGGTGTAGCCTACCTTTGAAAGGGAACTGATCCCTTCAACTGCATCTCTTACACATCAGAATATATGATATCTACACAATTAATACTAGCTTACGGGAATGTAGCTGATAGACTCCAATAAGTGTCTAAAGGTGGGACTAGGTGAGAAAGAAGCAACTGAGACAAAAATAATGAAGTCTGGGGAAGGGATGCTGCCCTAATGCTTGAATGATGAGAAGGCCCAGTTTTTATGTCCATGACTTGTGGAGTTAAGGCCATAGCCTAAATGAGCTGGATGCTCTAGTGCCCATGAACCTGTTGTGTCTACAGGGAGATGTGTGTGAGAATAGAGCAGAGCTTGGGAAGGATCCTGGAAATCACCATGAGCCTGAACTCAGCAAACCCCTGCCATCTGCACCACCTCGGACTGTTTTGATCTTTGCAATAGCTTTTTTACCCTGGCTTATGGAAACATGGCAAGGTAGAAGTTAGGTTTGGTTTAAACAACCTTTGAAAAGTAGGGTTGTAATATGTGGAAAAGTGTGTGTGTGGAGCAGTGATTGTTCTTTGTAGGGCATTTCACTGCCCCAGAAAATGCAGGTATATGCCAACAGAGGAGGAGGTGTGTGTATGTTCATCTATCTGCAAGTGTTGCCCTCAAAGCCCTTTGCCTGTTGTGGCACAGTCCAGAGCCCCACTTTGTCCCACTCATCCAACCTAGCAGAAAAGATCAGACAAAGCCTGATTGTCCTCTAGGAAAAGAAGCTTTTGTCTCCTGTCCACTCTCAACATTAAACTTGCATTGTATTAAACGTCATGATTTTGGTCCACTGCAAGGAAAAGCAGGTAAATTCCTATGCATAATTTCCTGGTGAAGCGCCAAAGGGTGGAAGTTTATACTTAAGATTCACAACAGCTGTTTCAAGTGCCTATGTCTCGTGCCAGCCATACCACCTGAATGGCCAAAGGATATATATAAAACTTCAATTATTTTTTGAATGTTCGTTGTTATTCGTTTGGAGATGGATGAGAGGAGATTCCTCACGAATGATGTAACCTACACAAACTCTGTTATTTCCAACGGTGTGAGCTGAAAAATTGGGGAGGAAAAATCAGGTCAAACTGAAACTTCATTTTAAGTGAGACAAAGTACGGGGTGGAGAGGTTTGGGTTTACCAAAGACATTTAATTCACTGTATTTAACAATTTACTTCATTTATTTATATATAGGGGACTTTAAAGGGGGGAAAGAGAAATCAGAAGCTTCACTTTGGATGCAAAAGCAGTATTTGGTGTGTAAAAAAATCTCCCCTGCCTGTTTTCAGTTGAGTTTGATTTCAACGTCCCTGAATAGATTTGAGCACTCTCTAAAACTCCATTTCTGTGGCAGTTTACTGCTTCTTTAGCAAATCCCACCCTGCTCCAATGGATGAGACCATGGCTGGTAACTCCCACCACCATTCCATAGAGCCTGCTGAGGGGTCCATATACCAAACCGTCTTTGGATTGGCCCTGCCTTATTTATTTCTGCTGCTATCCCC
>JAOEHY010015340.1:0-10082 GCA_025447955.1 Psilopsiagon aurifrons
AAAAAGGAAGGAAAAAAACCCACAAAATTTTGACACTGAGAGTATTGCAAATCCTGGTGCCAATGATGTACGATAGTGTGATTGTCACCATGGAATGCTGAAAAGCCCGAGCAGCTGTTTGGCATATTGACAGTGTGAATTCGGAGCGTTTTAAATGCAAATGACAGTATTCAATTGATCGCGGAAAACAATGGGTCATAGCCTTACCTTTCCTTGGCTACACTCTGAATAATCAGTCTGCAAATCCATGCACACAATGGGGATATTCTGGGGATTTTGTTCCCCATTTACATGGGGGTCCAAAATGATGCTTCTTTTGGGCAGAGCTAGAACAGGGATGTTACTGCGCTGTCCTGGGCACTGCGCTGGGGTGAGCTAAAGAAAGGGACATAATTTGCTCCAAATCCACTGTATCCTACATGTCAGCCTGGTTTTAGAATCATAGAATTCTAGAATGGTTTGTGTTGGAAGGGACCTTAAAGTTCACCCAGTTCCAGCCCCCTGCCACAGGCAGGGACACCTTCCTCTAGACCAGGCTGCTCCAAGCCTGTCCAGCCTGGCCTTGAACACTGCCAGGGATGGGGCAGCCACAGCTTCTCTGGACACCCTATGACAACGCTTCACCACCCTCACAGGGAATGATTTCTTCCTAATATCTAATGTAAATCTACACTTTCATTACTTGCTCTTATAAAAAATCCCCCTGCAGCTTTCTTAATAGCGCCCTTTCAGGTACTGGAAGGCTGCTATAAGGTATCCCTGAAGCCTTTACTTCACTTCAGTCCTTTTCTGCTTGCTCTTTAATAATTCCTAAGGGTGGCTGGCTTTCTGCCTGGCTTGTCTCCATTATACCCTGCTGCAATCAATATGTCAAGCAGAAATCAGCAGGAGAAGACTTGAGAAGGAGGTGATGCTGCCCCTCTACTCTGCTCTCGTGACACCTCACTTGGAGTACTTTGTGCAGTTCTGGTGTCCTCAACATAAAAAGGACATGCAACTGTTGGAACAAGTCCAAAGGAGGGCCACAAAGATGATCAGGGACTGGAGCACCTCCTATATGAAGATGGGATGAGAAAGTTGGGTCTGTTCAGCCTGGAGAAGAGAAGGCTGTGTGGAGACCTCAGAGCAGCCTTCCAGTATCTGAAGGGGGCTATAGGGATACTGGGGAGGGACTCTTCATTAGGGTCTGTAGTGAGAGGACAAGGGGTAATGAGTTCAAACTTAAATGGGGGAAGTTTAGATTGGATATAAGGAAGAAATTCTTTACTATAAGGGTGGTGATGCACTGGAATGGGTTGCCCAGGGAAGTTGTGAATGCTCCATCCCTGGCAGTATTCAAGGCCAGGTTGGACAGATCGTTGGGTGGCATGGTTTAGTGGGAGGTGTCCCTGCCCATGGTAGGGGATTGGAACTGGATGATCTTAAGGTCCTTTCCAACCCTAACTATTCTATGATTCTATGTTCTGCTCTTTCTGAGAGCCAGTGGGAAGGAAAGTGTCTTGGTTTTGACTAGGATAGAGTTAATTTTCTTCCTAGTACGTTGTACAGTACTGTGTTTTGTCTTTAGTCTGGGAACGGTGCTGATAACACACCGATGTTTTAGATGTTGTTTAGTGGAACTTGCTCTGATCCAGGCCTTTTCAGTCTTCCATGCTCTGCCATGGGAGGAAAGCACAGGAAGCCCCCTCATGGTGTCCCCTGCCTGGCAGGTAGCAGCAAATAAAGGTTTTCCTGCTTCTCCCAGCCCAGGGAGAAGTCCCAGGTTGGCCATGCTAAATCAAAGGCAGTTGCTGGCACCCTGAATATCTCCAGTCATAGCTTTTTTGTTTTCAAGACTCTGATTTCTTTAAAAACAAGTTCAAAACCAGGCAAGAGTGCTGTGGGTGAGTACATCACCAAGCAGCACTGCCTACCCATGGCTTTATCTTGCAGAATGCACATATGACATCTCCCTCCAAGAATTTGAACTTGATGAATTTCTTCTCTTTCTTTATATTGTAAGCCTGAAAGAGCTTCTCAGGGTCCATTCTATTCCTGCAATCCCCTGGTTGCAGCTAAATACCGGTAAGCAGTGCTTTTCTGTTTCCTGTGCTTCCATCCACCCTTCTGGTGTTTCAGTCATAAACATTTTGGGTCAAGCAGTGGTTTCTTGGACCTCCTTGGTCCATGGATTTTGTACTTCTGCAATATAACTAATCTACAGACAGCATCACAGTTGCCAGAGCTGTTGCTGAGATGTCTGCAAGATGTCCTTGCGCAGATTTGCACATGGAATCATAAGGGTAAATCAAAATCACAAATGGCTGATGCTCTTCTGCTGTATGAATCTGCTGTCTGCATGGTGGGCTCCTTGTACGCAGCTTCTCCATGGATTTGCCAGTTACAGCAAAATTACACCTATTTCAGCATTCAGCCTTTCAGTCTCTGAAGGACGACAATGAATAAAACCCAGCATCATTATTACTTTGCCTTCCAAAGATAAATCTGTTTACCTGTAAAACAGATGCATTAAAAACCAATCAGCCAACAGAAATAATTAGTTACAACGTAGGCATGTGATTTGCTCAGCCTCTGGAACAGGGTAATGTCTTGCTTAGCTTGAACTCATTGCTGATGAATGTTTAGTAAAAGGTCTTGGAGTCTATGTACTCAGCTAAATGCTGGGGAGACAGAAAATGATTACTTCAGAGAGACATTCCTCAAGTCAGCTCTGCAAGAAATTCATCACCAACAGCATTGGCACCACACATGAGCAGCAGCGTATGGAAACTGAACTGTAAAAAGGAACAGAGTAAGTGAACTAGGGGAATATTTCATACCATGAGCATGAGAGATGCATCATTACCCAAAGGGAGAAGCATTCTTACTTAGTGGGCTTTTGTTTAATAAAAAGGAGCTCTTGTATGGGGGGGATTTAGCTGTTAATATGGAGCCTTTTTTTTCTGGGAACAAAAGGAACCAAACTAACATAGGTTGGCAATGGACAAACCTTCTGTCAAACTATGTTGAACCAGAAGGTAAAGTCTTGTGCTTGTTATCAAACATGCAGGACTATCCTCTTGTGCCTAAAACCCAGAGTCCAACCAGTTCGCCTTGGAAGTAAGTTTATCACTTATTTCTGCTTAGCTCCAAGTGGCTAAAGACCACCTTAATATAAAGCCACCACCAAGACCAAGAGCAAGGGCTGCTGCAGAAGGCTTCACCCCCCATCATGTACTTAGAAAGATGATCTTTTTAAGTATAAACCTTTAAAAGAAGCAGATGCTGCATTTAGGATGGGAGGCCAGTACTTGATATGAGTCATTCTGGGGAAGTCCTCCTGCCTGGAAACAAGGATCTAGGATCTCCTTTGCCCCAAAGGCTTTCCACAAACCCTTTTACCTGAAACCTGGAGCACATCAGTCTTCAAAGGCTCATGAATATGCAACAAAGTGCTGAGCTTTATTGAATATGAAAAAGTACATCTGGAATGAAAAAGAAGATGCCTTGTCTTTAGCTAAATGGAGGGTCTGATCTCATTCTAACAGAAGGAGAAGGGTGACAATAAAACCACTCCACAATTGTCCCTTGAGATGACAGAACCAGTAGAATTTTTCCAATTTTCCTCCTGCTGGCAAACAGTAGAAGGCAAAAGTCTGTGGAGACAGAAGGAATAAAAACAAAATGCCTTGCAGAAGGCTAGAAAACTTTCCCAAAGCATTTTTCTTTAAGCTTAAGCACATGATTTACAAACTCGTTATTAGTTCCTCCCCTCCTTACATAAAAAGAGAAATTTAAAAAGTGTAGATTAACACATTTTTGGATGTCTTCCAAGCTCTCGATTCCTTTGCATAAAGGATTATTGTGACAAATCAAAGATCACTTTTTGGGTGGCCTGGAGAGAAGCAAATTTGTGCTGTCTGTGTAGCAGAAATGGTAGCTTCTCGAAGGGTGCTTACTTGTGTCTCTCAGGCAATTACAGAGGTGAATCCAGTCCAAATTCTGATCTAACTGTAATAAAATACTGACTAGTAATTCCTGAGAATGTTTTCCAGATTGGTCAAACACGGTCTGGAGACTCCCTTGGGTACCTTAATCTTTATGTAGTAAGTACTCAGAAAATACTAGAGGTACTTCAGTGAAGGGAACCGTTAGGAGATGCTGCAAGACCATCTTCAGTGGATGTCTCTGCTGATTACAGGCAGTTTATTTATTGGTTATTAATTATCCATTTTTAATTTATCTGCTTCTTATCACAAGCTCCTTGTGTTTCCAAATTGCTTGATAACTGTTTTTTTAAAAGGTGTTTAGCCACTGAGCAGCACCTGGGTCACAGTACATGAATGCAGCAGTGAGCCCTATTTTAGTGTAACAAAAAGCAACTCACCCCATAAACCGGGAACAGCACTACTGGAAATGCCCTGGTGTCACCTACCTTTGTGGTACCCAAGTGATCACCATAGTGCCATCCATGGGATATGGTGGGTTTCTCACTGGGATGTAGCTGCAGGTCATGGTGTAGCTGATCATCATGCATCAGACAAGTTGGTGGTCTTCAAGCTTTTGGTCACATAGATGATTACAGTGCCCAGGATAGTACAGAGAGGCAGCTTAAGAACAAATTGAACCACTGTGAAATAAACAATTGTCCTGCAACTGAAAAAAAAAAAAAAATATATATATATATTCACTTAAAGGGAATCTTTGTAAACAGGTTGAGCAAGACTATAAGGCTGGAGGAACAGATGGGAAAATGGAACAAACAGATGGAAAAACTCCATTTCTGAAAAAAAAAAAAAAGAAAAAAAAAAGGAAAAGAAAAAGATCTATTTGTAAAGCTATAGCTACTTTGAACGAATGTTTCAATGTTAGGGAACTGAGGCGTTGAAAATTCATGGCAAGGCCATAAATTCATACATCTGAGATTGATGGAATGGCAGGAGTTTTAGACAGGTGAATAAGATGCTGCTCATACATTGTTTGTCCATAGTTAATGCTTTCATCCACATGGATATTTTGCTGCCCACTTTACAGTTAAAAAGTCTCTTTCAGCTTTTCATTAGGCACCACTGGCTAGTATATTAAAAGAAAAGGAGCATGCTCACCTTACTTTCTGTCATCTAATCAGAGGAAATAAATGGGCCTGATCTCATTGACACTGATAGAAAAGTCATACAGACAAGAAAAGAAGCAGTGAGCCTCGGTATTGATGGAAAGTAAAGGCATCTCCACTAAATGCCTCCTATCCACCCAGCTGTTCTTGGTCAGTTCTCCTTGTAGTTACGTTGCGGGAGATCAAGACAAAAAAAGAGAGGAAAGATGTGGTGCTAAACCAGCTTCAAGAGGAAACCTCACTTGCAGAAACCAAGGTGCAATGCATGAGATGAGACACGACCTTGCATGAAAATGTGGGTGTTGTGTTTTAGTCCAAGAGCCACCACCCCACAGAAATAAATCCAGCCCACACTTCGCACAGTGTTCCTTAGTGAAGATGGGTGAGATACTTACTTACATAAAAGATTTCTGGCCATGCACCAGGCATCCAAGAACTCTCCCTGGGATAAATGAGTTCAGTGACCCCCGAGCAGTGACTTGCATTAGCAACAACAAAAAGCATTATTCGCAATACTAACTTACTCCAAGGACTGGGAAGATAGGTGGTTTGAGCGGGGCAGGCAGTGTTAATATGTACTGGTTTATGATCTTGGCTTTAATCCCTCTGAATCACAGCTTTGCAGCTGCAAGAAGGGACAGTAGAAGTGCTCCAGCTCACTGGGGAAATGCAAAGATTGAATTTTTAACTGTGTGCATTCAGCAGCATGGGAGTAAAAAAGGACGTTTGCTTTCGGCACATGGACCGGGGTGGGGATACGGTGGCAAGGACCCAACTGCCAACTGTGTTTTGCTCTCTTATTTCAGGTCATTTCTTTTAAGCCAGCACAGGGCTTTTAAGGACTGCGTCCCCTATCTGGGTCTTAGCAGATTTGCCCACACGTTTTCCTGAGCGTGTCTCTGGGACTCATAAAAGCATCTTTAGTGCTCAAGTAAGTTCCCCTTTGAGGAGGGACTGCCAAAGACGGGCGCTAATGTCATTAGGAGGTTACAAGGGGGAAACAAGAGAGAATTTGCTACAGAGCCTCATTTCCATAATCTTGCCTCGACATCCTCGTTTGTCAGTTCTTAACCTCAACTCCTTAACCTCCAAATCTGTGGAGTTGTTGACCTTGGGGATTTGTCTTCAAACTGATTTCAAGTTTTAGGCAATCTAAATTAGGCTCCCTCTGACAGAAGACAAAACTTGGTCTTTGCACCCAAATGTGAAAGACAGGCCCAGAGTGCAAGTGAAATCTTGCAATCATTTTTTCAAACCATCTGCCCATCTGCAGTCCCAGAACAATATCACTTCGGTGCTGCCTTCCCCCTCTCTCTCACAGGAATAAAGAAATTACCATAAACAAAGCAGATCAAGGGGCTATTTAAGCCAAATGCAGCCAAGACACATTGCTTCAGAAGGCAGCAGGAGGAAAAAAAGAGCTACAGGGGAAGTTTCTTCCTACCTCCCATTAACTCCAGTTTGGCCAGTGATGCCAGATATGACAGTATAATTTGGAGTGGATGGTGCTGTGTCCCTCTCCGTGGGCACTCTGTTTCCAGGGTATTTCTGCAGCAAACAAAAGTGATCACCACAAAGCATTCTGGCCAAAAAGGAAAAAAAAAAAAAGAGAGAAAAAACCCTGCAGAACTGCTCCCTAACTGTGCAGAGGAGGGAGAATACAAGAAAATAGGAGCATTAGGCTGGACACAAAGAGCCTTTTGGTCTCTCAGACCATTTCTGCATTGCACATGGCAGTCAGACCAATGCCTGAATGATGCTATTTATTTCAGGGTGTAAAGCCATTGTGAAAAGATGCATTATTTCCAAGAGTGTGCTCTGAGTTAGAGAGTCTGCAGCAAACTGGCAGTGCAACTTGGCACAAGGATTTTCTGGAGCAGCAGGTAGAGATGAACAACGGGAGCTGGACCAGTCCCCGCATGATGGGGGGAAACAGGGAAAGCAGAGAGATTAAATAATTCAGTGTCTAGGTTGATGCGATGCACGGAAAAATACTGCCAGAAGTCATGAAGCTAAATGCTGGGGTAGCATTTCAATGGAGATTGGAGAGCAGAGTTTGGAAATACAGAGAGGGAAAGGGGCACATTTCTGTAGGGGAGCAGCTTGAGCAGCCACGGTGTGAGCGGTGGCGTGTGGGGCCGCACGCGCTGCAGAGAGGCTGCCCCCGAGGTGCCGAGAGGGGGAAGGAGATCTGCAGGAGCTTCAGCCTCATTATTTTTATGTTCAGCTGCCTAATTACTATGTGTCAGCTGTCTGTTGGAAGGAACGATGTACTGCAGCCTCTCGTTTGGGAATTTATAGTGATTAATGGGCCTGGAGGGAATGACTAACGAGGAAATGTTAGAATTAGTAAATATGCATCACCGTGCAATAAGTAAACTGGGGGACATGACAAATGAGCCCAAGTATGTGAAAGACCTAAATGTTGTAGAGGGACAGCCTTTGGGAGGCCCCAGGGACCAGTGGAGACCGACAGGAACAGGAGGATGTGAGCAACAGAGGTGTGGTCCCAAGAGTTAACAAAAAAATCCCTGATAGGTAAGGAAGATCCCCCAGAGCCTTTCAGACAGTCCTACGCAGACCTGAAGGAACAAACTCAACCTGACATGGCACTGCAATAGGACTATTTCTCTTCCACACTGTTGCCGCCTATGGAGCACAGCAAAGAGCACCAGTGTGACAGCCCCATATTGGGCAATCATGGTGATCAGTCTGCATCAGGACTTTGAAGATACTTAGACACTGCATGACATAAACCACTTCATTTGTCTGTTTCATGTGCAGAAATTGCTTTCAGTCTGACTGTTTCAAAAGTATCTGTCTACTAAATGACAGCTTTGCTGCATGCCAGAGAACTATAGCTAGTCCAAAATCCATGCTAAGTAACACCTGCAGATTTAGTCTGATAGGCAAGGAAAACAGAAGACAGCATCATGGAGGGTCCTGGATTTTGGGGCTACTTTCCTCTATATTTGTATATAGGAGAGATGTATAATCCCTCAGAACTAGAGCCTGCAGCTGTTCTTGAATGGCTGGGGCTTTAAAACTTTATCTCTTGGAAAAATGATACCAAGTTCGGTAAATTCTATTAGAATCTCTGAAATCATTCAGATGAACAGGGTTGAGGCAGAAAAACGTCTCTCTTTCTTACTTTCTGGGTCTAAAACCTCATTGAGATCACTGGCCTGCTACATCTGTCCATAACCAGCATCTGCTGGTGAGACCACACTCCAAGCAGCCTACTGTATACCTTTGTGTCAGTGTAGCTGTGGTTATATGAAGAAAACAGAACCCCAGATTCAAATGCTCTTGAATTTTGGGTCGCGGAAACTCTAGAATTACATATGCTACAGAATTCTGAAATCTGGTCTCATTTGCACCTACCAGATCAAATCCCTCACTCCATGTGGCTTTCCCATTTTATTTCAAGCACAGCAACACCATTCAAATTTCACCCATTTGAAAGATGCAGCTGTTTCTATTTTTTGGTGAATCCCTGATAGAGAATAGGAAACAAGCAACAATTCTGCACTGTGTTTGGTGATCAGCAATGTTCTGTCCCTAAGATACTTGTCACTCTTTGGAAACAGAAGTCAGGGGAGCAATAGCTTAGGTGCTTCTACCCTTTAAATACTGCAGAACAGCTGTAATGGTATATTTTCTATACAGTAGGCATTTCTGAAAGCTGAGGCAGTTTTCAGAGGACATAACCAAGCATGGATAAGGCTCCATGGAATAGGTAATTATCCTTTTCCAGCATGCATAAATGCAAAACCTAAAATCATTTATAGACAAAAAACCCCAACAAAACCAAACAACAAAACAAACATCCCCTCCCATACCAACCAAATAATCTCCTTTATGAAAATTAAATAATCTAAGTAACTCTTGCCTTTGTTAGTGTACAGCATTTAAATCCCATCAAAAGGAGGGCGAGAAAGGAATGAAATAATCTCTGATAGTATATTGTCATTCAGTCTGTGTATTAGCACATACTTAGCATGCACTCTGACTTGCCAAAAAACAGGATGTAACAAACAACGAGTCACGCCGTCCTAGAAGACAGCTCAGATCCCATGGTTTTAGGAGCCGTAAGCACACCCAGCTACATAAACCTGGTCTGATCAGATCCAAACATACCCATTATGCAGGACATGAGTTTCAACACCCACACATTGGCTGGCACACATTGGCTGCTCACTGTCTGGAGGAAAATTAGAAGCCAGATAAAAGAGTAAGATAGGTTAAAGGAGGACCGAATGCACCAACATGGTACATGGAGATGAAGTTACTTGATCATGGTCATGCAGCAAAATCACCATGCAGCTGGGAGGAGAACACATATTTCTTGACTTTCAGGACTGTACTTTACCCACAGCACTATGACTTAGTCTTTGAAGAACCTCTCCAATGAAGTCTTGGCTTCGAAAATGAACTTTGGAAAAAAAGGCTTTTGAAACTCTTTAGTTTCATTGGAGAGATCTAATTCCCAGTCCCCAAGTGGTGTAAGCAGATCCCTGACTACAGTTTGTATTTTACCTTTTTTTGTATTTCAGTGGTGTGTTCACTCCAGCTTTCTGTATTGGTGTCTTCTGGTCTCCTCCTCATCACTCTGACTAAAGTACAGCTGGAGTTCACCTTCTGTCCTTCCTGGGTATATCATTTTGTGCTTGGATCTCTCATGGGCTTCTGCAAAGGAAATGATTGAGAAGTACCACAGAAAGAACAAACCACTAATTATTTTTAGGGAAATGAGGAGAGGTGAACTGATGGGGATGATGAGGATGTCTGTGAACCCTTACTGGCAGCAACAGGATCACTCTGTGTTTTAAAGTCCTTCAGGACTTTGACAGCAAAGCAGAAGCAGTGTTGTTCACCTTTAATTGCTGACTGGATAGCAATGATTGCGGAGTCATAGAATCATAGAATCATAGAATAGTCAGGGTTGGAAAGGACCTTAAGATCATCCAGTTCCAACCCCCCTGCCATG